>OZ029927.1:20860979-21018479 GCA_964023275.1 Norana najaformis
GTATGTATGTTTGTATATTTACAACAACCAAAATGCTGTAACATGTGCTAGCTAATACTAGCTAGCACGACCGCACACGGGAACCTAAAATGACGAGGCGTCGTTTTGAAACTACAGCACTGCGATGGTGAAGAGTCCTAACCGTTCAATTCTTTTTTAAAAACCAAAACCGGAAACCAGAAGGGTAATTCCGTCGCTGAAGAAACCTATGCAGACGTACAGTCACAGGGACGACTATTTCAGGACATCGCTATTTCCTGTTTTACAAAGAATAGACGTTGAATTCAGGCGTGATTGCTCATTGTTTGGCGGCTTGCTTTGAAGGGCGAATTGAGCAGACTATTTCGGAGACCGTGATTGCCTCTAGGGAAACGACGTACGATTGCTTGACGTCATTTACTAATGAGGTGTTATCAGATGTCCTGGCGCTATATTAATGCAATTTGTTTAGTAAATAAGCGAATTCGGGGAATACACACAGCAGTAGCATTTCCCGCATTTCAAGTGGCTTACCTTTTGTGGGTTCTAGAAATTCCGAGATTACTCATTTATTTTACAATTATTACAATTACAATTACTACAATTATTGTATTAGTTGTAACAATTATTACAATTACAATTATTACAATTACAATTATTACAATTGCAATTATTACAATTACAATTATTACAATTGCAATTATTACAGTGGCAATTATTACAACTATTACAATTACGATTTGTTGCAATGTTGGTAAATTATTCAAGATATTCTTCAGTTGCTGACAACGTCCGCTGAGAATTGCCGTCAATGAATCTTAAAATGTATTCCTCTTGTAGAAATGCTTAAAAATAAGTTAAAGAAATTAAATTAAATTTTAAAAATTAAATTAAGAAAAACTTCAAACTGCGCAACATCAACAATTTCCTTACCCTAACCATTACCGATAACCTTAACCGGAAACCCAAGCAACTATACCTTCACCGGAAGTTCAAAACTCACCTGCAGCGATTTCGAGAAACAAGAGAACAATTATCGCGGAAGGAACGACCCTTAAACCGGAAGTACACTTGGCGAAGAGTGAAACGAAAGAACGGAACAAAGAAGAAACCGACGAGGACGCCATCCAAACGAACCGACCGACACACATCTCGTTCTATCGACGATATCTCGTCGACAGCCGAGCATTCGTCACGCGACAAAAACAGCGCTACATAAGTCGGCTTCTGCAACAGCCGACGATAACGACGCTACTGTCGCCAGCTTTTGTCGTCATGGAAACCGTTGCTGGCGATGAATTGGCGCTAGCGTCTGCATAGCGCGCTTCGCTGGGCGCAGCGCGCGCACCGACTCTTATCGTCTGCTGACAGGTGCTGGCGCGAACAAGTACCTCTGCGATTGCCGATTGCTTCGAGGCATTTCCGGTAGGCGAAGTTTTATCGCTGTGTGTCGCTAGAGTCGGCGACTGCAGATTATGAAGATGGCGCTGGTGTATGATTGGAACAAGGCCGCCATTTTGTCAAAAAAAGAACTTAGGCTTAAAAGAGCAAGAGGTGAATAAGAATTCGCTGTAAAATTACTAGAAATTTATGAGCCATCATAAAAAGATTGAAAATTAATTACGTCCAATAAAGGCTAATGTAGTCACGCATTTAAGACACGCATTTAAGATATATATATGTGTATATATAAGATATATATTATATATATTATATATATATGTGTGTGTAGGTGTGTTTGTGTGTGTGTGTGTTTTAAGATCGTGAGTATGTATGTACGTATACATGCATGCATGTACATAACTATGTATTTATGTGTAAAAGTGTGTAAGTATGTACGTACGCTTGTGTATGCATGTAGACCTATGTACGTATGTATGCATATATCTGTGTATATAAGCATGCATATGGACATTTGTATAGCGCCTTTATGAACCTCTGAAATGTGCTGTTACAGTTGTATGCTATAAGCCTCTTATTGTAATCAAAACGTGTCCCATAATCACTCCCTTCTTCCAGGCAATTACGTGTATATCCATGCATCACCAGTTTTCTATTAGGAGTCCATCTTCGCTGATTAATATTATTTTATGTTGCCATGGTTACAGGCACCGAGCATAATTCCGCTGCATTGTCCGGTTTCCATGGTGAGCGTTCATCCAGGGGGAAGACTTCAAAGGCGGCTTATTGTTGGGGCAAAGCTCCCCAGAAGTTGCAGCTGCCAAAGGAACATCTGAGAAATGACTCGCGTAGGCTGGCGCTATATAAATGCTTTAAAAACAACAAAAACATAGCAATTACATAGTGTAGCTACCTCGAAGTTGCAGCTGCCAAAGGAACATCTGAGAAATTTGAATAAGTCGGTGACGATGTCTAGAGCTGAAACGGAAGACGAAAGCCTGATGACTTAGCGACTTGAAAGGATTTATGTCGAGTCATCTTGTCTTTAGGTCTGGGGTATGTAATATGGTCTCTAGGTCTATGGTATGTAATATGGTCTCTAGGTCTATTGTATGTAACATGGTCTTTGGTTCTACAATCTGTAGTATGGTCTTTCGGTCTACGGTCTCTAGGTCTACAGTATGTAATATGATCTTTAGGTCCAGGGTATGCAATCTGGTCTCTAGGTCTAGGATATGGTATATGGTATCTAGGTCTGCGGTATGCTTTATATCTACAGTAAGAAATCTTACCTTACCTTGCCTAAACTTACCTTGCCATATCCTGCTTTACCTAAGTCTATCTTACTTTATCTGAGCTGGCCTTACCGAACCTTACCCTATTTTGCCTTACCTTACTTTACCTTACCTTACCTTACCTTACCCTATAGCAGGATGCGTTGTAAGGTGTACAATCAAGAAAACGATGGCGACCTTGTAGTAGCCGACATAAAAACCGGAGAGATGTCGCTAGTCTTCTCTGATCAGTTAGGCCGCACATTATACATCGCGTGAGATGACACGATATCTGACGTCTGCAATTACATAGATGTGGTCGATAGATGGCAGGCTATGCGAGTCTGGGTGTCTTCAATTAACTCCTCTTCCAAAGGCATCGGCGCAAGAAGGCTTTGCTCGCTCCTTAATTAATGTATCGTTAGGTAAGTGTGCATTGCGCATCGGTATGGTTGACGGTGTGGCCATCCTCAAGACACACGCTTAAGACGAGTGGGAAGGTCTACGTTAATTCGAATTAACTGTGAACGTAGATGTGCACGTTTTTCTGTAGCGACCGTATGGCCTCGACCCTGCTAATTTTTCAAAGAATTAATTAAGACCTAGCACTGGTATTGCTTTGAAAAGAAAACACTGACGTTTCTTAATTATTCAACTCACTAATTGACTGACTGACTGACTAATTGACTGACTGACTGACTGACTAGCTGACTGACTGACTGACTGACGCAATGCAGAACATTACTGCATTGCAATACAACTGAAATTGCTGCTTACCAATAATAACTGGCCAACCAACTATCCATCCAAACAATCACTTTATTTATTTATTTATTTATTTATTTATTTATTTATTCATCATTTTCACAGTCCCGATGTTCTACTTGCTAAAATGATGACAATGTTGAAGCAAACGATTAAGTCCATGGATTGTCATGTGTGTTGGTGTAAATTGGGAAGTCAGTCTGTGCTTTCCTGGGTCGCTCGACTAGAATCCAGTTTTCCGAATGACTCAATCGTTAGGGACAGTGATTGTCCCTAACGATTGCAAACATCATCAACACCGCCGCCATCATAATCAACATCACCATCATCATCAATAACATCAACAACATCATCAACACATCATCATCATCATATGGAAAATAGTATCACAGAAAAGTGACTGGATATCTTTTCAATACATCAAATATGCACTTCTTGAACCCAGTCGCAACTTGCATGTATACTTATGTTCGTATATGAATTCGTATGCATATGTGTATAACAGTAGGAGAGACACAGACAGACAGGCAGACAGGCAGACAGACAGAAGGACGGACGGACAAACACGTGCTTAAGAGCAACAGTTGACTAGTCATTTCTTTGCTTTTCCTTGGAAATCCGGAAACTGTTTTCCACGAAAGCGTCGCTTAGACCTCAATGTAAAGGGAATCCATGCATATAAGTCTTCCACCCACCAGCTATATCTGTCCGTCGTATCAACCACACCCTCCAACCTGACCCGAACCGATATCGCCCACATAGCACTTAGGGGGCGATCATGACCTAGGTCTGATGAAAGAACAACATGCTCATTTGGGGATTTCGGTCGAAATAATCCCACTGGGATCAAACAATCGAGAAACGAACTCATCCACACTGTAATCGTACAAGCTTTGTTTCCTTTACAAACATCATCTATTTATAACTATTGGCCTATAATCACCAACTACGTCTTTGGTGGTGTTAGCTGCCCCACCACTCTTGAATAAACTCCCCCTGAACCTCGATAGTTATTTGACCCATCATACAAACTCACCTATGCTCCACCGCTTGCAATTTCTGCACTGGCCTTTCGCTCAAAACTGAAAACATTCCTCTTCCACAGATCCTATCCTGACTTCCCTTCTTCCACTTATCTCTCTTTCACGTCTCGGGGACCAGCTTATTCACAAGCGCTCAGTCAAAACAAAATCGATAGGAAAAATGGTTCGGTTCCAGGTCAAGATCCAAACGTCAGGCAGAGAGACAGCGTGGCAGCTACGGTGGGTGATGTTTGGAATTGGAGCAGATCGAGAGATAAGAGGAAGAAGGAGAGTCAGGATAGGATCTGTGAAAGAGGAATGTTTTCAGTTTTGAGTGAAAGGTCGATGCAGAAATTGGTCTTCTCCCCACTTGTGCCAACCACAAATCGAACCCCAGTTTAAGGTTCAGACAACGACCAATCTTCACACATCATACAGATTTATTCTGAACATTTTATAGCGACGATATAGCAATACCAGCTGCAGAGTTTTACCGCTAGTGTCACCAGCAGTTAGTTCCAAAACGTTCGCAGTGTGGCGCTGCTGATCAGACCTGTATATTTAGCCTGAATCTGGGATTTTCACTGACCGGTGGAAGGAACAACGGATGAAAGAAAGGGTGGATGAAACAAAGGATGGAAGGAACGGATGGATGGAATGAAGAACGATTGGATGGAAGGACGGAGGGATGGACGGATGGATGGACGGATGGAAGGACGGAAGGATGGATGGATGGATTGATGTATTGATGGATGGATGGATGGATGGACGGATGGAAGGACGGAAGGATGGATGGATGGATGGATTGATGTATTGATGGATGGATGGATGGATGGAAAGACGGATGAAAGAAAGGACTGATGGAAGAAAGGATAGATGGAAGATAGGACAGATGGATGGATGGATTGATGGATGGACGGACGGATGGATGGATGGATGGATGGATAGTCTATTCGGTAGTGCGCTGGGTATGTAATCCAATTATTGTAGGTTCGAGCCTGCTGAGCGGACTTCGTGTAACGATGCTGGACAATTTGTTCGTGAACTCCTGTCTCGCGCCCCATGTTAGGATTTAGGGCCTATCAAACTTGAACAAATAATGAATGCAATGAAATAAATAAACCTAGCCCAGGGGTTGTCAAATCAGCTTGAACAACCCATCGCATTATATAACGTACAATTACGTAATACATCCAAGTCGAGCTAATCTAAAATAAATTGCAGGCTTGCGAGAGACTGTAGAAAATTTTCAAGAATTGAGATGTCCAGGCGTGAGGAATTTTCGAGATTTTCAGGAGTCCAGGAGTCAGGAATTTTCAAGATTTTGAGGTACCCAGGCGTGGGGAATTTTCAAGGTTTGAGGTGTCCAGGCGTGAGGAATTTTCGAGATTTTCAGGAGTCCAGGAGAGAGGAATTTTCAAGATTTTGAGGTAACCAGGCGTGGGGAATTTTCAAAGTTTGAGGTGTCCAGGCGCAGGAAATTTTCAAGATTTCATGATTCTCAAAACCGCACACAGACAAGCAGACAGACAAAGAGATAGAAAACAGGAACTCGCCAAAAACTTTAGAAATATCTAGCAATAGACAGAACAGAAAACAACCACATTCCTTTTTCTACAAATTCGTTGAAAGGCAATCACAACATCACGTGGAAAATGAAGGTCCTCCTTCAATCTATGTCCAAATCTTTACTGCCTTCAGAGTAATAACTGCTAAAAGCAGACACCAGCATTGACCCAAACACACGCGTATAGAAATTGTCTGCAAACAGTGGCCTGGATTTACAACAGCGAACGTAACCCTAAATTGTCTGACTCCAGGGCACACGATAACTCAGCTCTACGGAGAGATACACCATGCGCACATTGACCTCAGTTCTTCACATATATGTATGAGATATTAAAGCTAAACATCGAAATTGCAACAGAATGATAGAAACTGGCGCAGCTGTTATCGATTCTTCAAGATCTTATCAAATCCCAAATGCTTAGGGAACTGTCATCCGCCAAACTCAAAACGGCCAGCGCTAAGAAGTTTACATGGATCGATTGCCCAGCATGCATAGCGTGATAGTTCATCTTCAATTTTAATGCTTCTTTCTCCAATCTCGTGTGACACACTGGTCTGCCAGTTCAGAGAGCACACTGGGAATGGGCGGCCATTAAAAACCCCTATTATCGCTACTGCGTGCTCGGGTGGATGAAAAACGACCAAAAGTGAAAAAATAATGCGCACAAATGCGAAAAAATGCCTGAAGCCGGGAGAAAAGCAGAAACAGAACGTAAACAAACCGAGAAACGTATGAAGTAAGTAAGTAAATAAGTATATTCTTTATTAACCAATAGCTAATCGCACATCGGTTTACAAGTATTTAAGAACACAAGAAAACTTAATATTCATACAACATCCCAACAATAAAATATTTACGCGTTAAATTGTCAGCAGGAGGAATAATACGATCATGGGTGTGGGGCCGTAGGGAATAACTGAGGGTTTTAATTGGTGGGAGTAGCTGATGTAAGACATGATTTGAGTTGTGTCTATGCCTCACTGTCTCTCTCTATCTCTATGCTTCATTCTTCGCCTCTTTTTATGTCAACAGCTCTATATATTCGTCCTTCATTCCTTGCCCTTCGTTGCCTTTGAGCCCTCCATCCTGTCGCTGTCTGGAAATATGAAACCCGCCTTTATCAAGAAGCCGGTGTGATGCGAAATAAGTTCCGACCACGACCACTTCCGCTGCAAAGGACCAAATTCTGCATTGAATAAGTGCGAAATCTGTTCCGCGGAGAAATACGTTCCCCGGAACTTATTTCGCATTACATCAGGCATCTTGTTATGAATCCGACAGCGATTTATTTCCATCGATCATGACTTCATCCCGATTAGGAATCCGAAGAATGGACGCAGCATCAGCAGCCGAAGCATCATAATCACACACGCATACACTCTTACCTCCATGACCAACATCATTTTGTCTAGCGATGTTAGGCACCGGGGGATATTTATCCGGCGCTATGTAAGTGCCCAGCAACATATACAAACATACATATCCATCATGTACATGTGTAGCTAATACACATTTGCATGCACATATACATAACATGCATATATACAAACATACATACAAACATACATACAAACATACATGCAAACATACATACAAACATACATACAAACATATTTACAAACAAACATACAAACATACATACAAACATGTGCATGCATAGGTAGTACATATTTGCATGCAAACATACATAACATGCATATATACAAACATACATACAAACATACATACAAACAAACATACAAACAAACATACAAACATACATACAA
Organism: Norana najaformis; assembly: GCA_964023275.1. NCBI lineage: Eukaryota > Metazoa > Annelida > Clitellata > Crassiclitellata > Hormogastridae > Norana > Norana najaformis. The sequence goes on from OZ029927.1 coordinate 20,868,757, forward strand.
ACATGTGCATGCATAGGTAATACACATTTGCATGCAAACATACATTATGCATTATGCATATATACAAACATACATATCTAACACGTGCAAGTATAGGTAGTACACATTTGCATGCACATATACATAACATGCATAATTGCATTTATACAAACATACATACAAACATACATACATGCATACATACTGGAAACTTGAGCGTTCATCTGCTTAGAAGAAGCAGATAAATCCGAAAGAAATTACTGATGCGCCAGCGCGAAACTTAATTCTGTAATAAAGCTCTTCACGCAGCTTTGACTTAATGGATGTAATAACCCTACAGTAAGACTATGATGTGAGCTCAGCAAAAACTGTTAATCTCTTTGGTGACAGTCTGTCTGTCGATCTGTCTGTCTGTCTATCTATCTGCCTATATGTCTGTCTGTCTATATGTTTATATGTCTGTATTTCTGTCTGTCTGTTTGTTGATCTGTCTGTCTGTCTGCCTGTCTGTCTATCTATCTGCTGATATGTCTGTATTTCTGTCTGTCTGTCTGTTTGTTGATCTATCTGTCTGTCTGTCTGTCTGTCTATCTATCTGCTGATATGTCTGTATTTCTGTCTGTCTATCTGTTTGTTGATCTGTCTGTCTGTCTATCTATCTGCCTATATGTCTGTCTGTCTGCCTATATGTCTGTCTGTTTGTATTTCTGTCTGTCTGTCCGTTTGTTGATCTATGTGTTTGTCGATCTGTCCATCTGTTTGCCTATATGTCTGCCTGTCTGTCTGCCTATATGTTTGTCTGTCTATATTTCTGTCTGCCTATCTAGTTGTTGATCTATCTGTCTGTCTGTCTGTCTGGCTGTATGTCTGTCTATCTATCTGTCTATATGTCTGTCTGTCGGGTTCGGGCATTTTTTCGCATTTATGTGCGTTATTTTTTCACTTTTTGTCGTTTTTCATCCACCCGAGCACACAGTAGCGATAATAGGGGTTTGTCTGCCTGTATGTATGTATGTCTGTCTGCCTATCTGTCTGTCTGCCTGCCTGTGTGTTTGTCGATCTGTCGATCTGTCTGCCTATCTGTCTGTCTGTATGGAGTGCTGTCACTCTACCTGTCCTTCTGTATATCTGCCTGTCTCTGTAGCTGTACCACTGTCTTTCTGTGAGTCTGTTTGTCTGTTATTATACCTGTGTGCGTGTCTTTGATGTATTTACCAATGTCTGCCTCTCTGTCTCGCTTTCGATCTCTATGCATACATGTCTGTCCGTTTATATGTATGTGTGTCCGGCAGTGCTTGCCTTCTTCATGTATGTCTTTCTGCCCTTGGCAAGCAAATCTATACATATTGCTGTCAGCAAGTGTACCATATGTACAGTATGTATGCATGTATGTATGTGTGTATGTATGTATGTGTGTATGTATGTATGTGTGTATGCATATATGTATGTATATATTCATGTATGCATATACGTATGTATGTAAGTATGCATGTATGTATGGATGTATGTATGTGTGTATTTATAAATGTGTGTATGTGTGTATGTATGCATGGATGTATTTTGGTATGTATGTGTGTATATATGTATGTATGTGTGTATGTGTGTATGCGTGTATATATATATATGTATATATATGTATATATTCACGTCTGTATGTACGTATGTAAGCATCTATGCATTGTATATATGTGAGCACATACGTATGTATGTATGAATGTATGTATGCATGCATGTATGTATGTATGTATGAATGTATGTATGCATGCATGTATGTATGTATGTATGTATGAATGTATGTATGTATGCATGCATGTATGTATGTATGAATGTATGTATGTATGCATGCATGTATGTATGTATGTATGTATGTATGTATGTATGAATGTATGCATGTATGTATGTATGTATGTATGTATGAATGTATGTATGTATGCATGTATGTATCTGACTATTTATATAGTGCCGTTTCTCTCTCCTGCAAGTGCATTCGACCCTGTAACGTGAGGAGTAAACCCCATCTAAATTACTAAATGAAAACCTCTTAAAATACCCCATAAAATACCACATAAGGCAAAGATTCGTGCAACTGTTCGTCAATTCATTCCTTTAATAACCCGAAGGCAACAGATGCCAAATAATAGAGCCGAGTCCACACGCAACCCAGATCCTAAAATAAGAACCGAGACTACACGCAAAACTACTCTTTGAAACACACATATGCCGATCTTTAAATTACAGCTTCAGCATACAAGATAGTATCTTTGATTAGTTCACCATAATTTCTTTACCACTATAGAACCACCTTCGTACTTGTGTTTATGTTCCTGCGAATGTAACCCTCTGCATGTACGGTGGTCTTTCGGTAACGCGTTTGGTCAGTGATCATGCAGTTGCGGGTTCGACTCCGTGTAACCACCCTGGGCAAGTTGTTTGCGCACACCGTGCCTCTGTCACCAAGCAGTAAAATTTGGTACCGGTGTAAGCTGGGAAGTAAACAGCAAGTCCTGCGATGCACTGGCCCCGTGTTCAGGACCTTGGGATTCGTCCATTGCTGACTCAAGGGCCAAGAAAAGGAGATGAGAGTTTCCCCTACGTCTCACTTGTGGGATATGAGATACGGCAGGTCCACTCTTCGGTCAGACTTGGTTGAGGGGTGTTTGTGTGCCTGGCGCGATATATGATGTCATGTGTATCCATATGTGATGAACACATATGTTGTATCTTTTGTTTGAGCCTCTTAGTAGAATCCCGACAGCCTATAATTCAAGATTTCGGTAGTGCTCATTATATACTCAGATCACTGTAACTTGCTTCTTGGGTCGAGTCAACTGCAGGCCCTTTGTAAGCGAGACTTAGTTACTTTGGTATCTGGCGCTGATGGACATTAGTGTCTAGATGTTGGTCAATTAGCTGGACAGTTAGGTTGTATATATTAGACATGGAATGTCGGTCTATATTTAAAACTGTCCCAGTCTTTAGTAAAGGATTTGTTTCAAATTGGGGCTTCTAGTTTATAAAACACTAAGCTCTTGCCAGATGTATTACGTAAAACCAGTCCTCATTCCCCAGACCCATCATTACTCAACCGGGTCATCTGATTGTCTTTCTCTGATTGTGCCAAAAACTAGAACTGCTTTTGATGAACGCGCTTTTTCGGTTGCTGGACCTAAATTTTGGAACTGTCTTCCTGCAGTTGATCGTTCTGCCCAGTTTGATTGCCACTTAAGACTTAGGCCTATTTCAGTTAGCTTATCATCCATAGGACGTGGTGGTGTAGTGGTATGGTCGATGCCTCGTAATCGGAGGGTCGCGGGTTTGAATCTGCCTCAAGCCACTGTGTAAAGACCTTGGACAAGTGGCTCACCTACAATTGTCTGTGAGGAAGGCACCGGGGAAACCACCTCACTCATCTCATCCCCGTGTGGCATAAAGCCAATGGACCTACCTTCGGGTAGAGAACTCATCATCGTCCTCCACAGCCTGTCGCTGTTTCCAGCGGACTGACTTTCTGGATGTTGATCTGACGGCGGTTTGATGTTGGTGCGCCATCGGTTGATACCTAGTATAACTAACACCAGGGATATCAAAGTTCCTAATTACAATTACAATAACTGTCTGCGTGTTATTCGGTGACTGTTTCGAACTCATTAAAACGACAGCTGTGGTCTTATACAGAAGCTCCTTAATCGCTTTAATTAAGCTAGGTTGGCACAGAGAGACAGACAGAAACAAACAGCTAGACAGACAGTAGAACGATAGAAAGACATTAGGAAATTATGGAAGGATGAACAGATGAATGAATTGAACAAACAAACGAATGAACTAATGAACGAACAAATGAACGAACTAATGAACGAATGCACGAAGTATGAACGAAAATGGGTTCGCCCTTATCTTCATACCGAATACAAGCAAACGCTGTCCTGGATATTGCCACTTGGCAAAGCCTTTCTGAACGCATAAGCCAACAACACAAGCGTCGAAATCGGACCAGTTTACGAACGTTTAAAAAGCCGATCCTCTTTCACTTAATAGTCGACGAAATGCAATCTGAGACAAGCAACCAAACAATCACTCACGCAACTGTCACGCAATTATGATCGTACATGAGAACAGGAAGAACCCACTTAGCCCAGAAAAGCTAAATAATATCGTCGACGTATAATGTTTCTTCCTCTTTTGAAGCCGACCATCCTTTACTTCGGCAAAACATCCTCTTGCTCATTCACGTCTAACGCAATTTCTGTCTGTCGTTTAAGATCTCAAAAGGCGCTACATCAATGTCATATCTTAAATTGAATTGTCAAGAATGACGGCTGCGACCCACCATAGTTCCTAGCCCACTACCTAACTAGGCCCAACATAGTCCCTCACCCACTGCTCAAATGGGCCTAACATAGTTCATCACCCACTGTTCAAATGGGCCCAACACAGTCCATCACCCACTGTTCAAATGGGCCCAACATAGTTCATCACCCACTGTTCAAATGGGCCTAACATAGTTCATCACCCACTGTTCAAATGGGCCCAACATAGTTCATCACCCACCGTTCAAATGGGCCCAACATAGTTCATCACCCACTGCCCAACTGGGCTCAACATAGTTCATTAAACCACTGTTCAAATGGGCCTAACATAGTTTATCACCCACTGCTCAAATGGGCCTAACATAGTTTATCACCCACTGCTCAAATGGGCCCAACATAGTCCATCACCCACTGTTCAAATGGGCCCAACATAGTTTATCACCCACTGCTCAAATGGGCCCAACATAGTTCATTAAACCACTATCCAATTGGACCCATCATAGTTTATAGCACACTGTCCAATTGGGTCCATTAAATCCCCACCACCAAGTGGAATTTAATGTTCACGGAAGTTCGATAAGTGGAAAGTGACGCTCTCAGAGTATCTAAATAGGTTAACCTGAGGCACAGCGCTTAAAGGTCTCGAAATAACAGTTGTTAACTAGTCTTACAATATTGGTCAATTGACAGGAGTGGCGTTACGAGTTATGAGACAATAATGCAGTCACGTGCTGCTACGCGAGGGGAATGTGCTTGATCATTTTTGAGTTAAAATACCTGCGGGAGGGATGAGAGAATAGATAGGTGAGAGAGGAAGGGATGAGGCTGCCAAATTAGGGCTAGGGCGAATCTAAGGCCGGCCCTGACTACCGCACTGCTGTGAGTTTGGTAGGAAAGACGTCTGAGCCAGAATGAGACGTTAAGTTGAAATTTAATTATCATTTCTGTACGGATAAAAGTCTGATAATCCGTCCGTTGCGTGTAGGCCTATTTGTGTGTTGGTCTCAATACCTTTCTCTTACTATGTTTGTATGTGCGTTTGTTGGTCTCATCGCGTTTGTCCGGGAGACAGACAGAAAGACAATAAATAATATATTATTATTTGACAGCGTAGGTGATTGGTTAGAGCGCTCGGCTTGTAACGCGAAGAGTACGGGTTCGACCCTCCCTAAGGCGTCTACTGTATAAGGACCTTGAGCAACTTACCCTTACCTGCCCACCGAGTTTGATTTGACTAAGCGTCCTAGATAAGCTGGCTCCCCTCGACTTAGCTTTCTCTGTGCGCTACAGAAGTCTAGAGATTACGATTAGGGTTATGATCATGGCACAATTCAATTCATTGTGTTTTTGTTATTGCTATGACCTTACTACATCCCGAACACTTACAATGCTGCATTGTTGAAAATACAGTTCAAATATCTTGTGCAACAAAAAGCAGTGTTCTCTAGATTGTCATTCTATGAATCAGTTGCCTTTGGACAGAGGGTTTCAGTTTCAAATAAAATAAGCCTCCTTCATGATCTCACATACTGTATGTATTCAATTAGTTGCTATGCTGCCTTTAGAATATGTTTTTTGTGACTATGCAAAAATAGTAATCGTTTTCCTTCTAATAGTTGTTTAAAAAATCGTTTTCCATATGATCTGAGTCTCGCGTCTATCGATGACTACGTTGCACAAACATTGCAGTAGATGCCTTATTCGCATCGAACGGTAAGCTTTTGGAAGTCTTCTAGCGATTTTTTGACACAAAATAAGAGGGGTACTTAGCGATTCATTTAACTATGCCTTGCTCTACTTCGATCTAGTTTTAGGTTAAAAGAGGAGAGGTAATCGTAAAAATTACTGTTATTGTAATGAGAAATTTGCATAGCGCCGATTCTGGAGCAACTAATCAAAGGTGCTCACACTGCTAGTCTTAACGATGTTTAACGTCATTACTAATAGAAAGTTTATAGGTCAGAAAGCAATGCTCAGATAACTTGAAAAATGACCACAGATTGGACCCCTTGCTCACATGCAGAACCTAAGCAACGAATTCCCATCCAGAATTGATAGCTGAAATCATGCTCAGAGTTCGCGGACCGCATGGCATCGAGTTTGAAGAACGAAAGGTGATTTGTTCGGTCGCCATTTTACAATGGTGACTTACGTGCGATTGTTCCTCATAGCGGGTAGGAAATTCAGCATCCGGATATATAAAGATATTCGTTTTCAGTGAACTTCGGAGAAAAATCAGAATGTGTTGAAGGGACAAATTTAGGAGTGCATTCTCGAAACAATTTCCAACCATCAGAAAGGCTCGCTGGCCAATAACAATTTTTTCTAGTGTAATGCACATGTCATTTTAATTAGAAGACAATTATTGTTATCTTTCGCAGAGACTGTGCTGGAAGCGCAAATAGTTGTTGGCCTATGTTGAAGGGGTGCAGTAATATGATCGATTCGTTAGCGTGCTTAGTTTGTAATCCAACGATAGAAGCTTCGAGTCTGCTTAATCGACTTCGTCAAGTTGTTCGCGCACACATTTGTCTGTCGCCCAGTAGTATATTTAATTAGAAAGCGATTAGTCCAGAAATGCACTAGCCCCATGTCCTGAACTTTGAGATTAGTACACTGTCGGCTCAAAGGTCGATGAGAAGGAATCACTCTAGGTTATACTATGGGATGTGAAAGCCTTTTTACATTCTTTAATGTTTCGAATAGACATTATTTTTATCAATGAGATATTTATATCGCGCTAATTTGCGAATTCACCTCAAGAGCCCAGGTTTCAGTTTGCCAGAAGTAGGTTTTTAACCCATACCAAAGAGCAGGATTGCACACCTTCTTGGACGTCACGGCCATCCTAACAACATACATGCATTTAATATACACTTTCAGACTGAATCATTCCTTTGTATAAAATAATTATTCGCTGAGAATTACACAGTGCTGGCAAAACATACTTCATTGTCATCATAACAAGAATCGCTTGGTTTCAGGTCTACCGATGTTCTAACCCAACTTGGTCGGTCTTCAGTAGCTTCCAATGAAAGCCGAACCACAATGTACAATACTACTGACGAGAGTCTGGCACCCACAGATAATATATCGGTTATAGGTTGGGCGACAGGGCTGTCAAATTCAACACCATTCTGCTGGAATGACACCGGCCCATTTAATGATGATCAACGGATTCTCTACTGTAGAAACATTGAGTTCTACGTAACGGGAATCTTATGCGTAGTTGGTCTTTTGGGGAACTTCATCACATTCGCGGTATTGAAACAAGATCCCGATAAGCGAAACACAACAAACATCTTGCTCAAGATGCTCGTTATTTTCGACAGCATTTTTTTGCTCCTGAATGCATGTCTAATAATACTACGTATATGCATTAGGGCCAAGCCTATCTACATCGATTACAGATTATTCTTACACCCGTGGCGTTTTCTTAATGCCATGCCTGAAGCCGTCCGTTTGATGACAAACTGGATCGTAGTTCTCGTTACCGTTGACCGCTACTTTGCTGTATGCAAACCGTTGCAAACCAAGTGGAGAAGCAGGCGAATTATCAACCTCGCAACTCTGGTGTTGCTCGTCTTAACAGTTTTGTACAACATTCCTCGATTCTTTGAAATCAAGACAATTAAACAAAATACTACATGTACTGGTGAAAGTGTGTTACTCCGTAGCCCAATGAAATTCGCTAAGAATTATTATTATTTTCTCATATACAAAAGAATCTGCGATTTCGTTTTATATGCTGCATTTCCGCTAGTCATTCTGATCGTTCTCAACGTGCGCATCGTAAGGAAGCTGCGGATGCTGATTGCAAAGCGAAGACAAATGATGCAGCAGCAGATCAAAGAGGAAAAAACCATAATGGTGATGATGGTTATTGTATTGATTGTCTTCATTCTTTGCCAGCTGCCCGAAAACATCATAGGCTCAGGCTTTGAAAACTGTTTCATGAAGGCCTTCGGGATGAACCTGGTTGAACTTAGATGCTTTCGAAGCGTGTCACATATTCTCATAGTACTAAATTCGTCAATTAATTTCTTCATATATTGTCTTGTATGGAAGAAATTCAATAGACACTTGATATCTATGATGAGCTGTCGTAGTAGAGAGGCGACAGACAGGAGTGACAGAGAATAAGCGTGAACTATTTTTGTTGACTGCCTACTGTATTAAGCCATCGCCAGGTTTTACAGTTTTGTCAAAGATCTTTACGGACACTAAGATATGACATGCACTGAGTACATCTTAAAGTCCAAGACTCTTCCCTCTTAAAATGCCAACAGCATAATGGTGCTGCAATCGTCAAATTCTTGGACCCATTCACCGAGATTGCATTTATTAGTAGCCCACTGAACGTGACTGAATCATCTCATCCTCACCGTTGTAATACTTTCTCCTAGATTGTTTTTCTCCTACGGTTGTTTTGTTTTGTGACGTTACACAGCGAAAGTACGAAGTGTTGTATCGTTGTTTATCTAAGATTCTTGGTTTTATAACTATATAGGCTACATTGTATTAGCCTTCAGAAGAGTGGCTATGGAAATGAACTATATTTGGAGTAGACAACAATCGAGGAAAACGGAAGACACTGATGTACACACAAATCTTAATGTGTGAGAACAAAGTTGATTCGTGGTTGCTTTTGGTTTAATAACTGTTGTAAGTAGCCGCATAGGAAGCTCATACTAACAGTGTTCTTGTCAATCAAATGCTTGGGACCATAATTTTATAATTCTCTGCCTGCTACCCTAACAAAAACACATTGTCTCCAATGCATTTATTTCAAAACAGACTTAAAGCATTAACTGCTAAATTTTTACAACCATTGAATTGTATAAATATTAAAAACTCAACTGTTCTGTAAATTCTAAAGCGAGTCGAGCATTTCCTACCTATCTGCTTTGGTTAATTATATGCAATTTTGGCAGTTCAAATAGATAGAAATCTCACCACCATTATACGTATTACTTATAACCATTCTCGGTTATTACTTATTATTATGGTGGTTAATAATCACTACACTTGTCAGCTGTAAGGATCAATGCCTGTTCGTCGTAAATAATGAATTGACTGCCAAGTACATCTGTATATCATGTTACGTCCGGAAGGACGCCTTTCTTTGCCATGTTGAGGCAGGAAAGGACTCCAGCCTTTGTCATGTTGTGCCAGTAAAGGATTCCAGCCTTTGTCGTGTTGTGCCAGAAAAGGGACGCCTGTCTTTTCCCTCTTCGCGCGGGACGACGGATAACAATGATTCACACATTGATGTTTATCAATGCCATGTCCTCCGCCGCTGCCTCCATTGATACAGTTGTAGGTGTGGAACACAGCAGTGCATGGAACCATCGAGAAAGCCAAATAACAACACAGATCATAATAATTTCATATAAGGACTATCACTCTTCGTTATCAGAATATATGGCCTTGTACTGTACTTTAATACATATGTGCCGTAGGATGTTTATTGGTTTATAATTATATAAATATATATACATATATATACTCCGTGTTTATACTTTCGGTATGCATATATATATAAATTCCATATAATAAGCATTCTGTCCAAATGCCCTGCCCTTTTCCAAAAATGTTTCTCGATGCATTCTTTTGGAATGTATAATTTCACAGATACAGACTCTTGCACAGACTTGCAGTCAGGGGGATACAGACCGAGAGACATACCTAGAGACAGACAGAAAGACAGTAAGTATATTATTATTTGAGAGCATAGCTGGTTGGTTAGAGCGCTCGGCTTGTAAAGCGAAGAGAATAGAGACTTTGAGCAACTTGCCCTTGCCTGAGCACCGAGTTTAATTTGACTAAACGCCAGTAAATAAACTGGTTCCTGCGACTTAGCACTGTTTTGGCGCTACAGAAGTCTCGAGCTTACGATAACGACGACGGTTCAATTCGTTGCGTATTATAATTGCTATGCTGTTACTACGTCCCGAACAGTTACAATGCTGCATTGTTGAAAATACAGTTCATATTTCTTACGAAACAAAAAGCAGTGTTCTCTAGACTGTCATTCTATGAACCAGTTGCCTTTGGACAGAGGGTTTCAGTTTCAAAAACAATATGCCATATTTCAAAATCTCACATATGCATTGAATAATAGTTGCTTTCTGTCTTTTCAGCCTGTTTTGCCTAGAGTTTCAGTAAATATACAGAAAAAATCAATTGATGTTTCCCTTAATCAAGAAAACCGTGGTTCATATGGTCTGAACTCTGCGTCGTTGGATAAGCACATTGCACGAAACCTGCAGTTGAGGCTTCATATGCATCGATCGGTAAGCTTTTGAAAATTTTCAAGCGTTTTTTCGACACAAAGGAAAGAAAGATACCAAGCGACTCATTGAACTATCGATCGGTCTACTTCCATCCAGTTCTAGGTTTCAGAGGAGAGGTAATCGTAAAATTTATTGTTATTGTAATTTAGAACTTTGTACAGCACCCCTTCTGGAGAAACTAATCAAAGATGCTCAGCATGCTAGTCTTAACGATGCTTAATGCCATTAAGAACACAAAGTTTATAAGGTAGACAGCACCGCTCAAAGAACTAGAAAATTGACCAGAGATTGGACCCCTCGCGCACACGCAGAATCTAAGCAACGAATTCCAATCAAGAATTGATAGTTGAGACCATGTTCAGAGTTCGTGGACTGCGTGGCATCGAGGACGAAGAACGAAAGGTGATGTGTTCGGTCGCCATTGGCACATGGCTGACTTACCGTGCAACAGTTCCTCATAGCTGGTAGGAAAAGCAACATCCATACATATGAATATATCGTTTTCAGTAAACTTTGGAGTAAAATCAGAATGCATTGAAGGGTCAAATTTCAGGAGTGCATTCTAGAAACAATTTCCAGCCATCAGAAAGGCTTCCTGTCCCTTGAAAGTTCTTATTAGTGTTATCTACATATAATTTTATTAGAAGACAATTATTGTTATCTTTCGCTGGGTCTTTGCTGGAAGCGCCTTTAGCTGGTGGCCTATTTTGAAGGCGCGCAGCGAGATTATCAATTCAGTAAATTGCTTGGCCTGTAATCCAACGATTGAAGGTTCGAGCCTGCTTAGTTAACCGTCAAGTTGTTCGCGCACACTTTTGTCTGTCACTGAGCAGTATAATTAAGAACTAAGCGGTTAGTCCAGAAATGCACTAGCCCCATGTCCAGACCTTTGGGATTTGTCTACTGTAGGCTCAAAGGCCGATGAGAAGAATGCACCCTAGTTTTTTATGAGATATGAAAGCTTTTTTTACATACCTTACTCTCTTGAAGAGTCGTTATTTTTCATTAATGAGATATTTATATCGGGCTCATTTACGAATTCATCTCAAAAGCCGGTTTTCAGTTTGTCAGAAGTATAATTTTAACCCATGCCCAAGAACAGGATTGCGACTTGAATGCACCGTCCTGGACCTGTCGGCCATCCTAGCAACGTAGTTGCATTAACTACACACCTTCTGACTAAACCATTCCTTTGTAAAAATTAGTTATTCGCTGAGAATTACACAGTGCTTGCAAAATGTACCTCATTGTCATCATAACAAGTTCCGCTGGGTTTCAGGTCTACCGATGTTCTAGCCCAACTTGATTGGTCTTTAGTAGCTTCCAGTGAAAGCCTAACCAAAATGTACAGTACGACTGACGAGAGCCTTTTATCCATTGAAAATATATCGTTTATTGATTGGACAACAGAGCTGTCAAATTCAACACAATTCTGCTGGAATGAAGGCGGCCCTGAGTATCAACAGATTCTCTACTGTAGAAACATTGACTACTACGTAACGGGAATCCTATGCATAGTTGGTCTTTTGGGGAACTTCATCACATTCACTGTGTTGAAACAAGACACCGATAAGCGAAACACGACAAACTTCTTGCTCAAGATGCTCACAGTTTTCGACAGCATTTTTATGCTCCTGAATGTAAGCAAATTAATAATACGTGCGTGTATTACGGCCAAGCCTCACTACATCGATTACGGATTATTTTTGCACGCGGCGCGTTTTCTTGATGCTATGCCTGAAGTCATCCGTATGATGACCATCTGGATCGTAGTTCTCGTTACCATTGACCGCTACCTTGCTGTGTGCAAACCTTTGCACGCCAAATGGAGAAGCAGGCGAATAATCAAGTTAGCAACTTTGGTAATGTTCGTCTTGATAGTTTTATACAACATTCCTCAATTCTTTGAAATGGAGGAAATTATGCTGGATACTACATGTACTGGTGAAAGTGTAATACTTTATAGCATGGCGAAATTCGTTTGGAATTATTTTTATGTTCTCATATACAAAAGAATCTGCGATTTCGTTTTATATGCTGCAGTTCCGCTAGTCATTCTGATCGTTCTTAACAGCCACATCGCACGGAAGCTGCGGATGCTGAATGCAAAACGAAGACAAATGATGCAGCAGCAGATCAAAGAGGAAAAAACCATAATGGTGATGATGGTCATTGTATTGATTGTCTTCATACTTTGCCAGCTGCCAGAAAACATCATAAATTTAGACATACACTTTAACTTCGTGGAGTTCTCTGCGATAAACTGGGTAGCACTTCGATGTTCTCGAAGCGTATCACACACTCTCATAGTACTAAATTCGTCAGTTAATTTCTTCATATATTGTCTTGTATGGACAAAATTCAATAGACTCTTGAAATCGTTGATGAGATGTCGTACTAGAGTCGCGACAAACAGTAGTGACAGAGAGTTGGTTTGAAGTTTTTGTTGTTGAATACCTGCCATCAGCTTTTACAGTTTATTCGAAGATCTTTAAGTACACTTAGATATGACACTCAGTGCATCTTAAAGTCCAAATCTTCATTATTAAGATCAAACCGCATGGTGGTGCTGCAATCGACGAATTCGTGACTTTCCCTCTTCGCGCGGGATGACGGATAACGATGATTTAAACATTGATGTTTATCAGTGCCATGTCCTCCGCCTATGGCTTCATTGATTCAGTCGTAGATGTTGTATACGCAGCGGTGCATGGAACCATCCAGGTTGCCCAATAACACGACAGGTCATAATAATTTCATATATAACTCTGTTTATAATTTTCGTTATCAATGTCAAAGATTCATACATATTATTATGTATGAATCTTTGACACTGATAACTGAAGTCATAAACAGTTATATGTATATATAGTTATTATGATCTGTCTTATATAATATGTCAATATTATATACTGAATATATTGTCTCGTTCTTAATACATATATTTAAGGGAAAATCCATTGGTTATAGTATAATTGGTTATAATTATACGAAAATATATACATATATACTCTGTGTTTATTCTTTCTGTGTGCATATATATTTAAATAGATTCTGTATAATATGCATCCTATCCAAATGCCCCGCGATGTTCAATAATGTTTCTAGATGCAGGATTTTCGAATGCATAATTTCGTAGGTGCATACCGATACACAAACATGCAGACAGAAAGAGACAGATGGAGACAGACAGAGAGACATACCGAGAGACAGACAGAAAGACAGTAAATAATATATTATTACTTGACAGCGTAGCTGAATGATTATAGAACGCTCGGCTTGTAACGCGGAGAGTAGGGTTTCGACCCTCCCTAAGATGTTTACTGTGTATAGGGAGACCTTGAGCAAGTCCTTTACCCACAATTGCACAGCATCATCGACAGATGCTTAGTCAATAGACAGTGGCACTTAATTAGCGCAGAAATAATGCTAATTATTTAACGTATTAAGTAGTTAATTAACATAAAATAACACTATAGTCAAAATATTTCCTTTTCATATAAACATAAAAAGTAAAAATATTAGAGAAAACCTAATCACATTGGATTTCGAGTCACTGTTTTCAGATGTTGGTGCATTCCTATTTTTCTCCGTCTGTTTTTAATTCAGCCTCTAGCTTATCAGCTAACGAAACGTTTCGCGGATTCTGATAGCCAAGTCCTGTGATATTCCGCCTGTCATAAATTTCCAGTCGTCTGTTGGAAACGTAGGCAGTGTTTTTCCTTCATTCCCATCAGGACGTAATCGACCCTCATCAGCCCACGAACACATTTTGTTGCTACAAGTTTTGGCTGCAGCGCAGTTCCAATTATATCTACGTTAAACCTGATTAAAAGTGAGTAAGTAAGTAAGCAAATTCTTTATTAACCAGTAGCTAATCGCACATCGGTTTACTAGTATTTAAGAGCACAAGAAAATTTAACATGCATACAACATCCTAATAATAAAACATCGAGTAATGATAAAATAATAGTAATTATTATTATAATAAAAGGACGAGTCATATAGTTGTAATTGTAATTTAAAATTTGTATAGCGCCATTTCAAGATAAACTCATCAGCGGCGCTCTCTGCACAAACCGCAATGATGTTAGAGATGTCATAAGATCATAAAGTTTATCATTTTGAAGTTACAGTTACAGTTACTGTTACTAGGCTAAGTAAGCCTTTAGTGCCTATATATATCCATCCAACTGTCAATCTCTTTTTGAAACTGTTCAAGCTTGGTGCAGATGTTACTTCTTCCGGTAACCCGTCATATTTAAAGATGTCTGTATATATGCTTGGGTATATATGTATGCAAGTATGTATGCGGTGCACAGTGGCAGACTGGTTAGAGTGCTCGACTTGCAACGCAGTTCGAGTCCGCTGAGTCGGTAACTGTACAGGGTAGTGACTTTAAGCAAGTCTTTCACTCACAAGCGCCATCGATCGACGCTGAGTCGTAAGATAGTGGCGCTTAATAAATGCCAAAAATAACACATGTGTATCTGAATGAGGATGACCCATGCATCGTGAAACTGACAGCGTCTATACTGGAATTTTCTAAGTTATATCATCGTCGGTCGATGAGTCGATCGCTATTAGACATTCGTGCTGCCCACAAGACGTGGCAATTGCGACGCAAACGCTGATGAATGACATGTCCAGTAATTGCCTTCAGCGGTTGAACTTTGACCCAGACGCCAGCATCCCCACGCACTGCTGCTGCTGCTGCTGACATTGCAAAGCCTCGATGTTTCCGTTAGCCTCCGAAAGTGATGTATATTCCATATCCCACAAGTGAGACGCAGAGGAGGTGCTCATTTTCTTTTCTATAGGCGCATAAGCCGGCAATGGAAGAATCCAAATGTCCTGGACATGGGGCCTGTGCATCGCAGGACAGAGTACAGTGAAGTGAAGTATCTCATATCCCACAAGTGAGACTTAGGGGAGGCACTCACCTCCTTTTCTTGGCCCTTGAACCGACAATGGACGAATCCCAAGGTCCTGGACACGGGGCCAGTGCATCGCAGAATTTGACATTTACTTCCCGGCTTATACTCCGATACTAAATTCGTGACAGAGGCCCGGTGTGCGCAAACAACTTGCCCAGGGCCGTTACGCGGAGACGAACCCGATACAGGCATGACATAAATTTTAATATGCAAGTCGGGTGAGCAACAGTCTAATGGTTAGCGTGCAAGGCTGTCGACCAAGATGCCGGCATTTCGAATCCCTGCAGGGCAAAAACATGTTAAGAGAGTTCTGCTCCAGTTTTCATGTCTGTCCGATTCCTCGCTCAACCGAAAGATATATGGCGTGTTAACAAATGCACTGCTTACTTACAAATAGAGCCCCCTAGACCCTAGCGAAGTCAGTTGCAAAACGAGTGCGCCGACCGTACACTGTCGGTGAGAATATCAAACGGCGACAGAAGGAACTGGCAACCCGCTCTCATATACCGAGGCTAAGAAAATAAAGTCGCTGACACTTTGAATTCATGTGTGCATCTTGGCTTGGCTTAAGCTAATACTAAAATTAAAACCACAGGTTCTGTAGCTTTATGCGCTTTTTCATTTGGTCTGTTCTCACTAGCACAGAGCCATCAAAACGGCGCTATATTAAGTGTCTTTATGCACACATAGGCTTATATATACAAGCATACATATGCTTATGCATATAAGCATACATATGCTTATGCATATAAGTATACATAGGCTTATATATATATATACAAGCACGCATAAGCTTATGTATACAAGCATACATAGGCTTATATATACAAGCATACACAGGCTTATATATGCAAACATAACTAGGCTTATATATACAAGCATACACAGGCTTATGTATGCTTGTGCCCCCCAGAACTGCGACAGTTTTCTGACCCATCATATACAAACTCATTGATGCTCCACCGCTTGCAATTTCTGCTTCGACCTTTCACTCAAAACTGAACATTCCTCTTTCACAGATTCTATCTTTCCTCTTGTCTGTCTCTGCTCTCCAACCCCAAACATCACCCACCTTAGCTGCCACGCTGTCTCTCTGCCTGACTCTTGGATCTTGACCCGGAACCGAACCCTTTTGCCTACCGATTTTGTTTTGACTGAGCGCCTGTGAATAAGCTGCTCCCCCGGCGCGGCTTTCCTTGGGTGCTGTAGAAATCTCGGAATTACGGTTACGATTACGACATACAAGCATACATAGGCTTATATAAACAAACATACAGTATTCCAGTATTCCTGTGTTCCATTGTTCCGTTGTGTCTGAGTATTCTTCCACGTGGCCTATTAAGCGCAACGACAATGTTTGTTCCTGTGTTCCAGTGTTCTTATGTTCCACTGTTCCGCTGAGTCCGTGTTTTCTTGCACATGGCACATTAGGCGCAGCGATCGTGTTTTGAAAACAAGCACTATGCACCGTGATTCAGAAATGTCATATACTGTCACACACACACGCACACACACACGCACGCACACGCACATGCAACACACACACGCACCCTCACATACACACACGCATACACGCACACATACGCACACACACGCATACACACACAGATGTATACATAATATGTACTGCATGAATTCCTATATATGGTTTCATATATTTTTATTACTGATTTTTATGTGTACATATATAAGTTTATGTGTCATATACACACATACATTCTGCACTTTTGAGGTGACTTCACAAGTAAGCGCGATGATGAATAAAAATAAATATAAATGACGCATAAATGTTTGTACTTGTTATTTTGTATCTCTGCAATCTGTTGTACAACATCTATCTGTATGTATCCAGGTTCTGCAATCGGGTTGCAACAGTTTCACGTCGATCCAGCTTACGTTCCGCGACCAACATACTGTAAATCTCATAGTTCAAAAGATTTACACTGCATTTGGCTCTCATGGATTTTGTTACTCTTGCCCCACAAAGTGGAATGTCTTACTGACAAGCATCAAAGATAACACTCTTGCAATAACAAGTTTTAAAAAGAAGCTTAAAGCTTACATGTTTAATAGGTCTGCCTCGATTTCTGTGCATTCCAGCTGATCTATAAACCATGATATTACTCGATATTACTCGGTAGGACTTTTTAGGGTCGTTGCACGCGCCTTTGAGGCTGTTGATAACTGCACGAGTTATAAATGTCCGCTTAATAATAATAATAATAATAATAATAATAATAATAATAATAATAATAATAATAATAATAATAATAATAATAATAGAAATAATAATAATAATGGGACCCGGCAGAATGGCACGTCACGCTTGTCTTAATGACCTTATTCACAGAAGTCTGACTCGAGCGGGCTTCCCATCAGTGAAAGAACCTACGGGTCTCTCTAGAACAGACGGCAAGAGACCGGATGGCCTTGCCCTGATTCCTTGGCGTTCGGGGCGCAGCCTCCTATGGGATGTCACCGTGATTGACACGCTTGCACATTCTTACTTGCAGGCAACCTCTGTTACAGCAGGAGGCGCAGCTGAATTGGCGGCCGATAGAAAAACTCTGAAATATGATCATCTCACTAATGCATACCACTTTGTCCCTCTGGCCTTTGAGACTTTAGGCCCTATCAATGGTTTGGGTATGACCTTTCTCACAGACTTGGGGCGTATATTGTCCCTCATATCCGGAGATGGTAGAGAAACAGGTTACCTTTTCAACGTTTTCAATAACATTACAGCGTTTCAATGCAGTCGCCTTCCACGGTACATTTGTGGTGCCGAATCCAGACGAGGATTAGCCGTTCCAGAATCCCTCTCTCTCTCTTTCTCCGGAAATTTTTGAACAACCAAGGGATTATACTTACCTTGGTAAAAAATAAATAAATAAAATAATAATAATAATATACAAGCATACATAGGCTTATATATACAAACATACATAGGCTTATATATACAAGCATACATAGGCTTAGATATACAAGCATACATAGACCAGCTACCTGTTCCAAAGACTCTCGGTGACTATCCAGCGTGGGAATGTCATCTGCTTTTCCTGAACCTTTCCACATTAGACTGACAAGTTTTTAAAAGTATTATGAAATTTGTATAATAATAATAATAATAATAATAATAATAATAATAATAATAATAATAATAATAATAATAATTAAAAGAATAATAATAAACACAATAATAATAAAATGTTCTATTAATATATAGGACCAAGCCGAATGGGTTGAGTTGTTCTTGGTTGTATGCCTTCGGTACATTTTGCCAGGAAGGCCGACCGTATATTATAAAGGTGTTGTGTTTAATTCTGGCTCGGACTGGATTTTGTTTGTTAGTCCTGCGTAACCGTTTTAGTTGCTAGTCTCTAGACTATTCGTGTTTCGTTTCGCTGCATGATTGACTTGTTTGGTTCTATTTAGTCGTTTTTCTTCACCTTCTGTTGGTCGAGGTTGTAGTTTCTCATCGTGAGGTTTTCCCAGTCCGTCGCTGTTTGGGGTTGACTTCTTGTTGCTGTATGAGTCGTGTTTCGATTGTAACTAGCTTTGGAAATAAAACTTCGATTTTATTCTAAAGCTGGTATTTTATTTCGTATCCCTGGACACCTTGCATGATTACATGTGTAGATGTATATGTCATTGCATATTTTTATGTGTATGTGTTTATGTATTTGTATATGTATTTATGTAGTTGCAAATGTGTACATACATATGTATTTGCAAATCTGTATATGCATGTGTTTTTGTATGTGTGTATGTACACTGTATATATATATATATATATATTTGTGTTTGTTTATAGGTATATGTTGTATATGTATTTTGATATGTATATTTATGTAAATTTGTGTGTATTATATCTATGTATACTGTACTACATGGGGTGTATATATATATATATAAGCGTATAATTGTGATTTCGATGCTTATATTCGTAAAGGTCGTGGGGTGATATTGGTTGACTGATGGTCATGTGACTGGTGCGATGTGGACGTCAACTGACCGCGATGGTCATTATGACTGACCTTTGAACTCTCGCGCTGTCCATTACAGACCAAGGCGTCCAATACCGACTAATGTCATTTCGTTTTCTCCACTACACGTTCGTACCATTCTTCTATCCCTCCTTCCTTCTCTCTGTCCCTCAATATCCCCGTCTATCCGTCCTTTCTTCCATCCGTGCTTCCTTCCATCCATCCGTCCTTTCATCCATCCATCCTTCCTTCCATCCATCCGTCCTTCCTTCCATCCAACCGTCCTTTCTTCCATCCAACGGTCCTTCCATCCATCCATCCGTGCTTCCTTCCATCCTTTCATCCATCCATCCTTCCTTTCATCCATCCATCCGTCCCTCCTTCCATCCATCCGTCCTTCCTTCCAACAGTTCTTCCTTCCATCTATCCATCCGTCCTTGCTTCCAACCGTTCTTTCTTTCATCCATCCTTTCTTTCCATCCATCCGTCTTTTCATCCAATCGTTCTTCATTTCATCCATCCGTCCTATGTTCATTCCATCCTTTCTTTCATCCATCTTTTCTTTCATCCATCGTTCCTTCCATTGATCCGTCCTTCCTTTCACCCGTATTTATTTCCATTCATCTGCCCCTTCGTTCTTCCATCCATCCAACCCTTCCTCCCTCATGATCCATCTATCGTTTGCCGAAAGCAACCCTTAAAACAACTTCATTTTACTCTCCGCAAATTACCGACAAACATCCATACATAAATACGTAATACACTATTTTAAAAACTTGCAAATCTCAACAAAATTGGAACTTGATGGCCACACATTTGCTTAAGAAATATTTTCAGCTAACCTGATAACGAACCTTTGAGATCTCTTAGACAGTAGTCTTTCAAACTTTTGTGAGGTTTCAATAGGTGTTATATCACTACTTGCTTATGCCCTTTCTGTATAAGGCATGTTATGTTGTTATGTCATGTTTGTTAGGCTATGCTATGCTGTGCTAGGTTATGTTGTGTTATGTCATGCTATGTCATGCATGTCATGTTATGCTATGTTATGCTATGATGTGCTATCTACCGTGATACAATTATGATCAGTTGATCGCACTAGGGTGCACATGTACTCCTGAAACTGGCTTTAAGGTCACTTGCGAACCTTGACACAAACATAAATATGTGCGTATATATATATATATATAGTATACTCTATTTGAAAAAGGAGTTGACGTATTTATACGTTGTGTTATGTCATATATATGATATGTTGTGTTGCGTTATGTCATGATATGCGATGTTAAATTCTGTTATGTTATACATTTATTTGTACGCGAACGTGTATCTGTATGTGTGAGTGTACGCGGGTGTATGTATATATGCATGTGTATGTATATGCTGTATGCGTATGCTTATGTGTGTGTATGTGATGTGTATCTGTACGGAAGAGTGTGGGTCTCTGTTTGTGTTGTTTTTGTTATATCTCCATTAGCGGAATCGTCATTGTTGACTGCGTCGGTCCACTTTTGTCCATCGATACAGTTCGCTGTCGTCATCCGCAAATCTCCCGGCATATCAGTCTAATCCCCGAAGTCTATAAATGGGCCGCATAAATCTGTCGTCTCCGGTTTCGCCTCGGAGCTCATTCCGATCAGGCATCCGCCGAATCGGTTTCGGGTGTAGCCGGGAACGCCGCAGCTGAACGGCGCAGACGAGGTGGATGCTTGAGAGGAGGTGTGGGTGTGTCGGTTAATGAGTGGGTGCCTGGGTGGTGTTTGGGTGGGGAATGACGGGCGGGTGTTTGGGGAATTTTTGTGGAAGGGTGCACGGGCTGAACATTGAAGGTTGAATATCTCCGATGATACAATTATGAACATTTTGTCGTACTAGAGTGTACTTTTGAAACGGGCTTTAAGGTCACAAGCAAACCTTGACACATAGATAAATATATGTATATATATGTATATATCTTGACACATACACAACAGGTGCGTGTATATATAAATATATACATATATACTCTATTTGCAACAAGTAAACATGTTGCTCGCCAACTCGGTTTTCAAATAAAGAGTCTTGAACGATTTGAATACATATCAACGTTGCACAGCGCATGCGCATAGTCGAATCCATATTTTTCCCTTTGAAAGTATGGACGGATGCACATAAATCAACAGGATTTCATAAATTTAGGCTTATATTATTGTCCTCGGGAGGATATGATCCGGCGAGCATTATGCTCCGGAATATCTTCCACAAAGCTGGACCGGACAGGATTCATATGTCGACAAGTATTGACAGATTATTACTTTGACAACGCGCACGAATTTTATCCGAGTTCCAGTTCACAGAAGGAGATTATGGAAAACATTCGAACAGAACCAGGTGTGCATGCATGTCCGCAGGCCGGTACATAACTGAGCTTTTATTTATATCTGCATTTATTAAGCGCCATTATATATGATGACTAAGCGATGACGCTGAGCAACTGTGAATAAAGGACTTGCTCAAAGTCCCTATACAGTAACCACCGTCTTAAAGGAGAAGGCTTGATCCTGTACATTCCACGTTATGAGCCAAGCACTCTTCCCAATTGGCTACCGTTCCCCACCTAACCTAACATAACATAGCATAACATAACACAACTCAGCATAACATAACGTGACAGCTTAACATAACATAACATAACATGGCATATCATAACATAACTCAACATAACATAACATAACATAGCATAACATAACATAACATAGCATAACATAACACAACTCAGCATAACATAACGTGACAGCTTAACATAACATAACATAACATGGCATAACATAACATAACTCAACATAACATAGCATAACATAACATAGCATAACATAACATAGCATAACATAACATGGCATAACATAATATAACATAACTCAGCATAAGAGGCCCATAAAGTTGTCGTTCAATGTAGTAGCACTCGGGTGATTGCAATTCTAATAGCACTTGGGCTCTAGAATAGCAGTAAAACGAAATCGGCTTTGGAATCTAAGCTCCAGTCGTTATTGCGCTGAGATATTGCTGGTACATTCAATGAATTTGGCAGCATTAACGTATTTCTCGTGATTTGGAACATCTCCGAAACTTCAGACAGACAGACAGACAGACAGACAGACAGACAGACAGGCAGACAGACAGACAGACAGACAGAGTATCTATTTACGGATACAGCGTGCAAAGCCGGGATGCAGTTCTGCTGAACCCAAGGTCTCAGATTTGGCTGATCTTATCGCAAAGACATAATTGAAAATGACAGTTTATGCGCTGGAGGCAGTCCAAGAATCCGATGTTATCAGCGGCATCGACGTCAGTTTATTACTATCATCTTGAGACACTTTGTAAACGAAGAACTTTAAAGGAAATGGCGACTTAGTTGCTAGGTCACGAAGAAGTAGAAGTTCACGGGATATTTCTATTGGTTTCACTATTTGAGGCCCTTCTGTAAAAATATGGGCAAATTTTGTAAGGGAACATTGTGTCTAACTTGTAGCAAATCAGATAAACATCTATACAATGAATTGAATTGCAGAACAGATATTAACTAAGCTCAGATTTAAAGCTTAATCAAAAAGTGAATCGGTTATTCTTGATGGTAATGACGGTGATGCATGTATGCTCATTTGTATGTATGTTTGTATGTACGTACGTACGTACATATGTATGTATGTATGCATGTATGTATGTAAATACTGTATGTATGTACGTGTATGTATGTATGTATGTATGTGAGTATATATGTATATACGCACGTACGTACACATATGTGTGTATATGTATGTATATCCCTGTATGCATTTATTTATTATGTATTACCTAGGTATGTATGTTATTTATGTGCATTTATATGTGCGTATGACAAGAACAGAAGCAAGAAGCTGAACACCTGCGCGAGCAGCTACTGCCTCTGCATACCGTTTCGCGTTTCCGGTTTTCTTCCTGGAACATCAATGCCAACAAAATGGCGGATACTAAACAATCCGCGAACTACAAAGACCTTTATGTTTCCACGAATCCGACGTCTTATGTGCCAGTAATTCACATTCGTCGCTTAGCCGAGTGGAAGCCAGTGCAGTTATAAAATGTTACACTACGCGGCGCAGTTAAGGAACCGTGCAGTTGTTCTGTGTGACATCGTGGGGGGCTAGGGGAATTGAACCCTTTAGTTGCGACTGCACCTTAAATGTTTACAACTGTATTTAAGACTTGTGTGGGCGTTTCCTGGAAAGTCTTGCTGAGCTAAACGAACAAAATGCACAGAAGAACAGAAGACGCACAGGAATGGGAGACACAGTGACAAAGAGAAATAGACAAGCAGACAGACAAGCAGACATCGGCAAGACAGGAACACCGATAAGGACAGACAGACAGACATACAGACAGACAGACAGACATAAGCGAGACAGGAACACCGATAGGGATAGACAGACAGACAGACAAACAGACAGGCAGACGGACAGACAGACATTAGTAAGACAGGAACACCGGTAGGGACAGACAGACAGACAGACAGACATAGGCAAGACAGGAACACAGATAGAAATAGACAGACAGGCGAAAACAAAAGCAGAGAGGGAGAGGGGCAGACAGTAGGATAGGCGGAGAACGAGAGACAGTGAGAGACTGGGAGTCAGAGGAAAAAAGAGCCAGACAGAGACAGAGAAAATGAGACGGGACACAGATAGACAGAGACAGACAGACGGAGAGGAAGAGAGACGCGGGTCATTAGGTATTCGACAGACGACTGTCTCCCTGGATTCGTAGATTTCCACGCGATCGCAAAGTCTGTTTACCAGAGATGGATGAACATAAGAGGAACAGATACACAGACACTGAGAAAGACAAAGATACAGAGACACGTAGAGAGACAGAGATACTGAAACGACAGCGACTGCTACACAGAGAAAGACAAAGATACAGAGAACATAGAGAGAGAGAGAGAGAGAGAGAGATACAGAGATACAAAGAGAAAGACAAAGATACAGAGAACAGAGAGAGAGAGATATATATACAGAGATACAGGGAGAGACAAAGATACACTGGCCTAGTTAGCTACATCGGTAAGCGCGTACGCCAAGGAGCCTCTGTGCATGAGGATACTAGGTTCGCCTCCCGATCGTGGCTTATTTCAGAGATTTAAATCTCGGGCTAGTACAGTCCGTGCACGGGGACCTTAAATGGCGTGGGTCCATTCAAACGGGCAGCGGTGGTGAAGGGTCTCACCCGATAAATTCATTTAGCAGGGTCGAGGCCATACGGTCGATCGCTATAGAAAACCTATACATTTACATTTACAGAGTTACAGGGAAAGATAAAGACAGAAGTACGACCAGAGAGAGACCGCTGTCACCTTCATGGAAATGAACACCGACATACACTGGGACTGGTCAGCCTGCTTACATGGAATGTACGAAATCAGTTTAACGTGGTGTTCCACCCCTCCCTTCCTCGCTCTATCTATCCATCCATCCATCCATCCATCTATTTATTTACCCGTCAAAATATCAATCCACTTTTCTAGCCCTCCTTTTCTTTCACTCTCATCATTTTTCCTCCCCTCGTACCTCTTTCTTTTACTCAACCATCTAGCACTCAGAGCCAACATACAGACAGAAAGAAAGGCAGACAGAGAGACAAAGAGACAGAAAAACAGGCAGACAGACAGACGTAGCAAAACACAGGCAGGTAGACCCTTTCAGAGACTGGCTTTTATACGAAGTCCTAATGCAAGTAAGAACGACTCAAAAAAAAACAAATGAATCCCAGGGGAGGACATAATTATTCCGTTCGTCTCATAAGATCAGCTTCGAAGTCCACAATCTAATTTCCAGGGTGTCATCCATACAAGACTTTAAGGAAAAACTCACCACTCGCTCCATCGGTAATTGCAGGCATAACCATTATATACGGTCGCTCCAATGGGCCACATAACAGAAACAGAACAGAGGAGATGATGAGCAATATTGTGCTGGTCCCTGGAGCACACATTTCGTTCCCTGGGCGTAATAATTTGTTATCGCCAGATGTGAACTCATTACCTAAAGATTTATTTTCCTTCCATCAGGATATGTAGCCGTTACATCCAGATTGTATCTAGTTTCCTAGAATTATTTCGTCATTCCTTTAAGATATTATCGCGTATCCAAAAGATATGCCATCTTTTCTTTCACATATTATCTTGTTTCCCAAAGATATGTCATCTTTGCTTTCAGATATTATCTCGTATCTTAAAGATATGTCATCTTTTTTAAGATATTATCTCGTTTTATAAAGATATGTCATCTTTTTAAAGATATCATCTCGTTTCCTAAAGATATGTCATCATTCCTTTCGTATAATATCCCTTTTTCTTTACTTACCTTGCTTAACATTACACTACCTTATTTTACCTTACCTTATATTACCTTAACTTATTTTTTATCTCACCTTAGCTTGCCTTCCCATTCCTTACCATATCATACCATCCCTCCCGTCACCTCATCCTTAAAATTTGGAAATCGCTCCATAGCCATAGCTGCCCCACCCCTTTGGAATAAACTCCCGCCAGAATTGCGACAGTTGTCTGGTCAATCATACGAACTCACCAACACTTCACCTCTTTCAGTTTCTGCGCAGGTCTTTCACTCAAGACTGAAAACACTTCTTTTCCAGAAATCTTATCCTGATTCTTCCTCTTCCTTTTGTCTCTCTTCTCGCTTCAGTTTCAAACAGCATCCACCGTAGCCGTCCGACTGTCTGAGTCACCTTAGCTTGCCTTCCCATTCCTTACCATATCATACCATGACTTACTTTACCATACCATACCATATTTTACCTTACCCTACCTATATTCTACCATGGCGGATCACTTCCTGCATAAGAGACAGGTTGTGTTTTGTGTTTTGGAAGTATCGGTGTGTAAGACCCTTTGGCAATGAACGATGGTCTGAACGAGAGAGGGGTACGATGCCCCATTGCCCCTGCTAATCGCACCCTTCTGCTCACCCTAATCGCCCATCAGCTTCGCGCCGTCGCAGAGACGAAGATCGAAAACTTTCGGTGATCAGCAGACGACAACGACGCCGACGACGATAACTTATCTAGCGCCAATCGTCGACTTCGAGGCCTGGCGGGACCACGTGACTACTCGCCTCGCGGCTGCCCTTTGACGAGATTTGCAACCTCAATCTCACGTTCGGTCGAAAGAGGCGAATATTCCGCATCGGGTCCAGCAAGATCCAGGATTAAGCTGCATTAACAGTCGGTCCTAACGCCAGATATCAAGGCGGAAGTGACGTCATAATTGACGGCAATATGTTGCGATGTCGTAGGTTTAACTGAAGATTAATAGAGCATTATGTTTGGTTTGAAACCCGTCTTTCATAGGCTAAGAGAAAGCTAAAATCAAGGCTGCAGTAAGTGTATTTACAGGTTCTAGATTTTAGTTTAAAAAAATCTAAAACCTACAAAAGTTCCAAATTAGGTTTTTAGCTCCTTTGTTTTTGTTTTACATTTTTTTTTGATTGAACAATAAATTTTAATTAAGTAATATCGCTGTGGTTGAGATTTTTTAGCAGGTCATGTTGCATCCCGACACTGGACACAGAGTTGTGTATATAATACATCGCCATAATTCCCTTTACAGCGTTGGCAATAAGTACACCTAAAACCAAAAACCCAAAATCCTAATTTTATTCTTTAAAAAATAGAATTTTTGCACCTATGGCTAAACTGTGTAGTACTTGATTTATTGAGAAAAATTGAGGAGCATTGAGAAAACTATTTCTTTTGCGGGCTGCCATCTTGAAAATCCAATATGGTCTCTTTACAAATTTCTGGGTAAGAGGAAAATTGGGTTTCTGATCGGTTAAAAAACTCCGTTGTTTCAAAGATTATAGATTTTAAAATTTTTATGAAACTTTAAGAAACTTAAAAGCTAATTTGGTTACATTTGAGAGAGAGAGAGAGAGAGAGAGAGATATTTTTATTGACAACCAAAAAATAATTAACAAGCACAATTAAAGTCTGTCACATACAGTGGTGCCAATGGGCTGACCTAAAAGGAACAAACAGTTCCGCTACTAAGGTCACCTATTTACATCATGGATTACAAAAAAGGTGACAGTAAAATACTGAGTAAAACAATTAATAATCTAAAATATAAGTAATTATTATAATCAATGTCATTGCATAAACCTAAACAAAACAAAAAACACTTAACTAAGCACCAAAAAAATACTTAACTACGTGCATTGAGTATATGAGATTTTAGATTTGTTTTAAACTGGTATAATGTTGGCAAGCTAGTAATAACAGTTGGCAGAGAATTCCAGAATGACGGTCCACATATTATAATACTAAACTGCCTATTAGTAGTGTGAACAGAATGTTTATGATACATATGAGATGATCGTGTATAGTGACCATGCACATCTGAATTCATACAAAAGTATTGGTAGAAGTCCACAGGTAATAGATTATTTTTTAGTTTAAACATAAATAAACCTATTTGCAATTTATTAATACAATCAAAAGGTAATATTCCTTGACTATGAAAGGACAATCGAGTGCTGGTTCTGAAGGGTAGATTAAATATAATTCTGATGATGCGTTTCTGTAGGGTTCTAAGATTAGACAGGCGAGTATGATATGTGGAAGCCCAAACAATGTTGCAATACGAGATATATGGATATATTAAGGAGTAATATAGGTTCAATAATATATTTTGGGGTAATTTGTGGCGGATACGAGAGATAATACCAATATTTTTTGATATTTTTTTAGATATGGTATTTATGTGTTCTTTCCAAGTCAAATGTTCGTCAATGTGAACTCCTAGAAATTTTGTGGATGACACCTGATTTATATTTATATTATCTATTTTTATACTGAGATTACAATTTAGGTATAATTTTTCTCTGTGAGCTAAATAATATGAAATTCGTTTTCTTAATATTTAGTGATAATTTATTTGCTTTGAACCATGCTGATACCATTTTTAGCTCTTCATTAATTTTATTAACCAGCAATTCAAAAGATTTGTCAGACATGAATACATTGGTGTCGTCGGCAAACAGAATAAAATGGAGTAATGAGGAAGAGTTCGATATATCATTGACATAAATTAAAAACAGTAGTGGGCCTAAGACAGAGCCTTGAGGCACACCACAGGTAAGATAAGATTCACAGGAAGTGTACCCATTATATGAAACACATTGCCTTCTATTATGTAAGTAATCAGATAACCATTTTAAACACATTCCTCGTATGCCATAATGTTCAAGTTTGTTTAACAGAATATCATGATTCACAGTGTCAAATGCTTTAGACAAGTCAAAAAAAACGCCTATAGAGAACTGCTTATTGTCCATTGCCTCTGAGATCTTATCTTGCAATTTAAGTAAGGCCATGTATGTTGAATGTCCCGAACGAAAACCATATTGGTTTTTATATAAAATCTTTTTTGATGTAAAGTATGATACGAGCCTTTCATAAATTATTTTTTCAAAGAATTTAGAAAATAGGGTAAAATTGATATGGGCCTATAGTTGCAAAAGTTATTTTTTTTCCCTGATTTGAAGATAGGAACTACTTTAGCAGACTTTAAACTATTAGGGACTAGACCAGTTGTAATAGAGCAATTTATAATGTTAGCAAGAGGGATCGAAATAGATTCAATGGCTGATCTGGCAATCTGAGGATCTATTTCGTCTAAGCCACTACTATGGGTTGGACGGAATCCTTTCGCAATGGTTATTATCTCAGTAGGTGATGCGGGTTCAATTGCAATGGATGAGATAGCAGGCTGTTTTAAAAAATCACTATACAAGTTGTTACTTTCAGTTACGTTGGCAGCTAGCTGTGGGCCAATATTAGTAAAGTAGTCATTGAATTTAGATGCAATAAGACTTTTGTCACTGACTTCAACATTATCAATAAGGAAACTTTCTGTTTTCAGAGGATCTTCTCTTTGGTGTAAAAGTGTTTTGATTATACCCCAAGTTCTTTTTAAGTCATTTTCACAACTTAGAATTTTGTCGATGTAATAACTTCTCTCAGCAGCTCTTCTTATTTGTTTAAATTTGTTTCTATAAATCACAAATTTGTTCTTATTAGCTGTTGTAGGATTTTTTAAATATTTAGCATACAGACGGGATTTCTTGTTACACGACTTTAATAATGCTTTAGTCATCCAATGTTGTTTGAACTTATGTTGCTTACGAGGGTGGTCATTTATTAACGGGAAGGCTTCTTCGTATATAGATTTATATTTATCAATGAACATGGCATAGGCTTGGGATGAGTCTCCTTGTTGGCATGCATTGTTGACATCTGTCCAGTCAACCTCATTTAACAAGTTCCGAAATTTACATTTGGCATTCTCATTAATTGCTCTTTTATTTGAGGTGGAGGTTTTGTCAGCTATTGGCCTTGCTAAGTTGCCTTTTAAAAGGATGGGCAAATGATCTGATATATCACTTACAATAATTGCAGAGTCAAAACAGTCTAAAGGTGTGTTGGTAAATATATTATCAATTAAGGTGGCAGAGTTTGGAGTAATTCTAGTTGGCCTAGATATTGTTGGTAGGACATGATAAGAGGTCAGTATGTTAAAGAAAGTATGGGTGGGTGGGTGAATGTTAACCTTAAGTAAGTTAAGATTGAAGTCCCCAGCCAAGAAAATGTCATTATTTGCATGAGATAAGTGGGATAATAAAAAGTCAAATTCTTGATTAAATACATCAAGGCTATCTCCAGGTGGCCGGTAGATAACTCCAATTGTTATGTCTTTCCCCATTTTCTGTTTTAATTTAATGAACATGCTTTCATATGAATTGTTATTTGCTGATAACCATTCAGGTTCTATTAGATGAAAAGCAGTATCAGATTTAATTAAAAAACCAACACCACCTCCTTTTCCATTACTCCTACATTTGCATAGAAATGTATATCCAGGTACAACAACTGTGGTTGCTGTATCGCTATCCAGCCACGTTTCTGTTACCGCCAGAATAGTTGCCTGGGTCTGAAGTAGCAGGATGCCTATGTCAGATAACTTATTGAGCAGACTTCTACAATTAAGATGCATAATAGAGAGTGACTGGTCTGTTTGCTGAAAAGTAGTAATGACTTCTTCTGGACACATGTATCTGCTATTGCATGGTTTTACGGTGTTGTAGTAATTAACGTCAGGGTCTACATCAAGGTTAGTTAATACAGGAACTTTATCTGGGTATTCATCAATAGGATGGAGAACTAAATCATCATATGTATGTGAGAATGTAAAAGTGCTTAATCTAGAATTCGATTGAGAGACAGCATTCATGAAAACATCATCTTGCTCTAGATGATTATATGGAAAAATAGATGCAGTACACTCTTTGCAATACCATGTGGATTCAGTCTTGCCAGAGGGAAATGAGTTGAGATCATATTTAACAAAGTTACACAGTGCACATTTATGAACAATGGTGCATGATGAAACAAAACAATCTAAAGTGTCCATTTAGTTATATTTAAGAGAGGGATGGATAGGTAACTGCGAGACATTAGGCCGGTGGTAGTAACTTTTCAAAGTAATAAGGGAATATACAGTATACAGTTCACTTGTAGTAGTGGTTATCACGAGGTCAAAAGTACTTGCATGTTTCCAATATTGTCTAGTCTTCATTCGGTAGGCAGATCTTTCATCGAGGTCATTCTGATGGGTTTCTCATTCATGGATGCCGTTTTCTTAATGTAGACTTCTCCGTTCATTGTCCATGTTCCTACAATTCGGCCATCACGAAGCAATTTGCGTGCACGAAAGAAGATGTCTGCATTATTCATGGTCAGTTGTTCGTTGATGAAGATAGCTGGCCGCGAGTCATGAGATTTGCCAGACGATCGAAGCGCTTTGCGGGCTCTGTACACCTCATCACGGATTCGACGTGAGGTGAAACGCACGATGATTGGGCGGAAGTTCTCGTTTTTCCCTTTACGGAGTCGATGAGCTATTGAGATGTCCTGTCTGGTGATCTTTATTCCCAGTCTATTACTGCATAGGTCGATGACTCGGTCACAGGTGGCCAGCGATGTTTCCTTTGAGGAATCGTCTCTATCAGGCCCTTGACCCGAGACTATTTCTGCAGCAGATGTTTCTGGGAGTCCGTGAATTACTAAATTGTCAGCCCTCGTATAATTCTCCATTTTGTCCAAACGGGACGTTAGTTGATTGTTTTCACACGTCAATTGGATGATTTTCTCTTCATATGGCTTGAGTCGGGCGTCAATCAGTTCGCGGACTGCTATTTCGAGACTTTCCTTTAGAGACTGCTTTACTATATCTAGGTGAGATTGCATAATCCGTTCAAAGACAGTTGTTAACTTATCCGTCAGTCTCACAGTAAGAGACTCCACTACTTTATCGTCCGTCAGCGACTCGATTAGCTCGTCGCGGTCCATTATAGATTTTAAAATTTTTATGAAACTTTAAGAAACTTAAAAGCTAATTTGGTTACATTTCCAAAGATGCATAGGTTTAAAAATCTAACAAATGTTACTCAGAAACGTAAAATGAGGAAATTTGGCTATAATTTCAAAAGATGTAGGCCTAAATGTTTGCACATCAAAAACAAATAATCTTCATTAATACAAGTAGCTTTAACAATAAACTTGGCTATAATTTTCAATCATGCATATTTGAAAATCTGAACAAATTATACAAACATAAAAAAGAACTTCCACAATAAATTTAAATCTTATCGCATTCTTTTCGTTCAGTTGGTCGGCGTCATCAGCACGTCCAGCCATGTCGTCAAAGTTGGCAGCTGATGCCATCTGGCCCGGAAGCGTGCTGAGGCCTGATGTGTCGTCCTGCTTGAATGTACACAGTGCTTCGAATGGCTCTGCTGTTATCCGCCTAGCGGCGAAATCACAAATTATCATTTAGGCGCATGCGCAAGAGACGATTGCGATGACTGATTTATTTCCTTACAGCTCTTCCGTCGTGTGTGCTTGCTTATTGAAGTTCTGTAGCGCATTTGTTAAGTTCATCATCATATTCCTAATCATAATGATAAATATCACTTCTAATTAAGTCTTGTGAAGGAGTCTTTTGTTTCTCGCCCCTTTTTTTAGCAGCTATGGCACGAAAATGATGATGATGATGAGGATGATGATGATGAATATGATGATGATGATGATGATGATGATGATGATGATGATGATGATGATGATGATGATGATGATGATGATGATGATGATGATGATGATGATGATGATGATGATGATGATGATGATGATGATGCTGATGATGATGAATGAATCAAGAAATACATATAATAAGAATAACAAGACGATATATGAAGCGCAATAGCACGGCCGAGGCCAAGAAAATGGCGCTGTACACGAGTACTTCCAAAGTACTGTATACTTAGTCGCTGACAACCATAGCACAGGTGTTAACTGACGTACCCATTAACCCACCTGTCACATTGTTTATATTTTATTGAATGCATTTTATTAGATGCAACAACATCAGCTGGAGTTTGAATCGATTCTTTCGCCCTTTCTCTTCGTTTTCTGTCTACGATTGACTCGTTTTCACTCGAGTCTTGGTTCCGTCGCTTTCCAGACAATGCTCTGTTGTCTCGCGTGCTTTGATGAACACCGACCTTCGTCCAGGCCAGTCCTCGGGCGTCTTAGATATTGCGCTGTATAAATCTAGAAGCCCGGATGTTGTCATGGGAAACGTGTGGGGTGGATACAGGTAGACAGACGGACATGCGGTCACTGACAGAGAGACAGACAGACTGACACAGACTAGCAGACAGACCCGCAACGATAGGCGTTCATATAAAACCATGTCCATCCGTCTCATAGTCCGCCCGGCCGTCTACCCTTCTCTGAGTCTGTCTGTCCAACCACCTGTTCGTCTGTCTGTCTGTCTGTCTGTCTACCCCGCTGTGAGTCAGTCTGTCCAACCACCTGTTCGTCTGTCTGTCTGCCTGCCTGCCTTCCTGACTGCCTGGCTGTCCTTTTGCTGAAAACGAACGCCGAGTGGAAAAAGCGGACCAGAGGGACGAACCGACGATCATTTTCTCTCGCATCTGAAGCTGTTTTCATGGATAGAATTAAGCCGACTGTTAGTCCATCTTTCGGTCATTCGGTCGTTCTTTCTTTGGGTCGCTCGGTCATTCGGTCTCTCAGTTCGGTCTCTCAGTTCGGTCATTCGGTCTCTCAGTTCGGTCTCTCAGTTCGGTCTCTCAGTTCGGTCATTCGGTCTCTCAGTTCGGTCTCTCAGTTCGGTCTCTCAGTTCGGTCATTCGGTCTCTCAGTTTGGTCTCTCAGTTCGGTCTCTCAGTTCGGTCATTCGGTCTCTCAGTTCGGTCTCTCAGTTC
The DNA here is from genome assembly GCA_964023275.1 of Norana najaformis. Classification (NCBI taxonomy): domain Eukaryota; kingdom Metazoa; phylum Annelida; class Clitellata; order Crassiclitellata; family Hormogastridae; genus Norana; species Norana najaformis. Next base: position 20,902,640 of record OZ029927.1, read on the forward strand.
GGTCATTCGGTCTCTCAGTTCGGTCATTCGGTCTCTCAGTTCGGTCTTTCGTTCGGTCATTCGGTCTCTCAGTTCGGTCTTTCGTTCGGTCATTCGGTCTCTCAGTTCGGTCTTTCGTTCGGTCATTCGGTCTCTCAGTTCGGTCTTTCGTTCGGTCATTCGGTCTCTCAATTCGGTCTCTCAGTTCGGTCTTTCGTTCGGTCATTCGGTCTCTCAGTTCGGTCTCTCAGTTCGGTCATTCGGTCTCTCAGTTCGGTCTCTCAGTTCAGTCTCTCAGTTCGGTCATTCGGTCTCTCAGTTCGGTCTCTCAGTTCAGTCTCTCAGTTCGGTCATTCGGTCTCTCAGTTCGGTCTCTCAGTTCGGTCATTCGGTCTCTCAGTTCGGTCTCTCAGTTCGGTCATTCGGTCTCTCAGTTCGGTCTTTCGTTCGGTCATTCGGTCTCTCAGTTCGGTCTTTCGTTCGGTCATTCGGTCTCTCAGTTCGGTCTTTCGTTCGGTCATTCGGTCTCTCAGTTCGGTCTTTCGTTCGGACATTCGGTCTCTCAGTTCGGTCATTCGTTCGTTCATTCGTTCGTTCTCTCATTCGGTCGTTCTGTCGGTCGGTCAGCCGACGTTTCGGCCAGTGAGTCGTCAAGCCGCATTGATAGCATCAGCGTCTGCGTCGTAGTATCAACGTCGCAGTATTCACAGGGCGTCGACTTGTCCGGCCGTGAGTCCGTCGGTCGGTGGGTTCGTCTGTGCGTCGTTTGCGCATTCTAATGTCGCCGAATGGTCGATATATGCTGACGGCAGGCGGTGCCAGCATCCAGACGATTGCCGAGGCCTGTGGCTGCTGAGGCTGAGGCTCACACTGATGCTGATGCCGATACTGATGCGGCAGATTGCGACGATACAAATGTGGATATCGCGGCGAGAAGGACGGGAGCAACGACGAAGAGGCGAAGTCTCACCCGCGACGTACGTGAGTATAAAGAGGAGAAAGACGTGGACAGACAACGACAGATATCCAGAGACAGAAACACGGACCGACATCCACAGATATCCACAGCCATCTAGAAACACGTACAGATATCCAGAGTCATCTAGAAATACGGAGAGACTTCCAAAGATATCTAGAGACAATTAGAAACACAGACAGACATTCACAAAGATCTAGAAACACAGGCAGATATCCACAGATATCCAGAGACATCTAGAAACACGTACAGACATCCACAGACATTTAGAAACACGGACAAACATCCACAGATATCCACAGACAGCCTCACCGACTGAAGGTCGGACGTGCAGACGAACGGAGGAAGGATGGGCGGAAAGAAGAATGGATGCATAGTGAGGCAAACAGAACCAAGGAATGCATGACAGACAAACAGAGGGCGAGAAGGACATCTACACAAACAGATGATGGACGGACTGACAGACAGGCTTAAGGTGAGAAGGAAAGACAGATGAACTGATGGACTTATTGTTATCATTATTTGTGCATTTATTAAGCGCCACTATCTAATGGCTAAGCACCAATCGATGGCGCTGAGCAATTGTGAATGAAGGACTTGCTCAATGCCCATACACAGTACCATTTCAGGGGAGGGGGCCCGAACCCGTACTCTTGAACTCGTACTCTCGAACCTGAACTCTTGAACCCAAACTCGAACCTGAACTCTTGAACCGTACTCTCGAACCCGTACTCTTGAACCGTATTCTCGAACTCGAACATTCGAATCCGTACTCTCGAACCAGTTATCTCCGGCTTACTATCGGAGCAGAACGAGAGAAGGAAGAACAGGCGGACTGAATGAATGACAGACGGAAGAAAGAGAATGAAGGACGATGAGAAAGAAGGAAGAGATAATTAATTAAATACGGAAGGAGAGAAGAGAGGATATTGACCGGATGCCCGGCGTTTTAATTACGACGTAATTAGAGAAAATTAATTGCCCGACGACGATTTCGTCATTTATCTTTTTGCTGAAAATGATTTATCGAAGGTCTGACACGCATCTCGTTAGCTAATCGTAATCCTACCCCTTATCTCCCCTCCTCTCTCTCGTCTCCTGGCAACCGGACTTGGTGATTGACATGGCATCTTTGGACAACCCCACGGACTTGACGCAGCGCTCGTGAATAACCCACCCTAACAGCTCCTTTCCCCTTCTGTCTGTTATCTCCCTCTCCCTCCCTCTCTCTCTCTCTCTCTCTCTCTCTCTCTCTCTCTCTTTCTCTCTATCTATCTATCTATCTATCTATCTATCTATCTATCTATCTATCTATCTATCTATCTATCTATCTATCTATCTATCTATCTATCTATCTATCTATCTATCTATCTATCTATCTATCTATCTATCTATCTATCTATCTATCTGTCTCTCTCTGTCTGTCTGTCTGTCTGTCTGTCTCTCTCTTTGGTCTCTTGGCAACCGGACGTGGTTCTTGACATGGCATCTTTGGACAACTCCACGAACTTGACGCAGCGCTCGTGAATAAGCTGGTGCCCTGCGCTTAGATTTTTAAGTAGCGCTTTAGAAATTTCGTGTTTACTATTACGATTACGATCGTAATTTCGAGATTTTAACAGCGCTAAAAGAAAGCTAACTCACGTGGACCAGCTCAATCGTATTTGCCTATTCAAAACAAAACAGAAAAGCAGGAAAGATCAGGTTTGGTTCCAGTTTAAAATTCAAGGGTCAAAAAGGTAGGTAAGTTAGTAAGTAGGTAAGTCAGTAAGTAAGTAGGTAAGGAGGTAAGCAAATGAGTAAGAAGTAGGTTAGTAAGTAAGTAGGTATGTAAGTAAGTAAGTCAGTTAGTTAGTAAGAAAGTAAGTACTTGGGTAAATAAGTAGGTAGGTAAGTAGGTAAGTAAGAAAGTAGGTAAGTAAGTAAATACCGCATTTGTTGACACACCATATGTCCATCGACTGAGCGAAGAATCGTAGGCGTGTGTGGGTCACATCAGTCAGACAACAAAATCAAAACGAATATAATTTCTATAATTTATAATAAATTATTTATATATTGCCTTTTCAGAACCTCGCGAGCCTACATTGCGTTACAGTGAAAGACAGCTGGAACTAAGCGAAGCGGAAATCTACATCCTATAACCTTGACCTTGGACGCTGGATTAGACCTTCCTCTTATTCCTCAGCTCCTCATCTTCTACGTCGATCCTCCTCTACCTTCCTCACTTCGCCCCGTTGGTAACCGATGGCCATGTTCTGCGGTGCTCGTGTCCTCAGCCTTGTGTCCCTGACATTTGGCCTCGTCGCCGCCGGGGCCTTGTCCTTGGCAGTGGCGACCGACTACTGGCTGTACACCGTCGAAGCGATTGAACTGCCGCTGGATAACGGAACCGAAATCGAAACTGCGTCGGTTGGAATTCCCGAACAACCTGTCGTCGTTCACATGCACTCCGGTCTGTGGAGAAGCTGCATCATTATGATGGACCCAGGTAATCTAATCTGATCTAATCTGATCTAATCTGATCTAATCTGATCTAATCTGATCTAATCGAATCTAATCTAATCTTGTCTTGTCTAAACTAATCTAATCTAGCCTAGTCTAGTCTGATCTGATCTGATCTGATCTGATCTAGTCCAGTCTAATCTAGTCTAGTCTAGTCTAATCTAATCTAATCCAATCCAATCCAATCTAATCTAATATAATCTAATTGCCGATCAATCGTGAGTGAAGGGCTTGTTCAAGGTCCTTACACAGTGACCGTCTTAGGGGAAGAGGTTCGAATTCGTTCTCTTCGCGTTACAAGCCGAAAGCTCTAACCAGTAGGGTACCATGCCCCAAATGGCATGAGTGGCATGGTAGCTTGTTGGTTATTATTAGTCTAGTTCAGTCTAGTCTGTCGGAATACACAAAGCAACAATGGATTTATCGCTTCTAGGCAAACCGCATCTTCAACATGAATAAGCGGCGTGTATTGTAGCGTCACGCCATGTAGGCTAATTCAATTTGACGCCATGAATTCAAATTCACAATTCGAATTCACGCGCATTCAATTCACGCCATGTAATTCAGTGTTGCTAGATTTTATTTTAATTCTTCTTACCTTACCTTACCTTACCTTACCTTACCTTACCTTACCTTACCTTACCTTACCTTACCTTACCTTACCTTACCTTACCTTACCTTACCTTACCTTACCTTACCTTACCTTACCTTACCTTACCTTACCTTACCTTACCTTACCTTACCTTACCTTACCTTACCTTACCTTGCCTTGCCTTGCCTTGCCTTACCTTACCTTACCTTACCTTACCTTACCTTACCTGGTATGTATCGCTACTTCCCTGCGTGGTACTATCTCCTGCTGGGAGTGGCTTACAGATCCAATCAGCTGATTCCAATTATGGCGCGAACGATGCGTTGCCATAACAACAACTGTCCTGCGGTTGATTATGTAACCTAGGCAACGGAATACGACTGGTGATCGGCAGATAGCGGACCGGGGAAGGAGACGAACGAGACGCCGCTTGGCTTAGGCGTCGGCCATCAGCTTCCTTGCCGGCAATGGTGGGAAGCCATTGCGGCAATGGGACAGGCCATTGGCGGCACCTTGAGACAGGCCATTGGCTGACACGCTGGCTGGTGTGGAGCCAAATCGGTTCCGGGGCGAAGAACGTTCCGATTCGGCCCATTTTTGGCATAGAATGATTTACGTATTTCAAAGTATCCTGTTGCCGTTATAGCAAAATATCATACGCAACAGTATTTTAGTAAGTGTAAATTTAGAACAAGCAGTCTGACACTATTAGTCCATTCAAAAGAGCAGCTGTGGTGAAGGATCTCACCCGATTAATTCATGAGAAAATGAGCTGGGTCGAGGCCATACGGTCGCTATAGAAAAACACGTAGGGCTACATTTACATTTATACGACAGTTTTATTTTTAGACATAAATTTCTGCGCACTGATCACGGAACTTAATCACAATAATTTTTCGGCAATGTTTTCCTTACCATACCAGACCTTACCATACCATACCATACCTTACTTTACCTTACCATACCATACCAGACCTTACCTTACTTTACCTTCTTATTATATACCAGATCTTACCTTACCTTACCATATCAGACCTTACCTTACTTTACCTTACTATTAGATACCAGATCTTACCTTACCATACCAGACCTTACCTTACCATACCATACCATACCATACCAGAAATCGATTTCGCAAAACACCCATCTGACTAATTACCTCCCGTTCGACCCAATCTACTGGCTGTCAAACCCGGGTTTCCCTGTGATTAACGGAATCGGTCGTTGGCAATGTGTCGGCGCTGACTGTTTTCTCATCATTAGTCCGTTTATTAAACTGTCACAAGGGATTTGTCTCTGACAAGAATGCTTACGAATCTTCTTCTTTCCATCTATCCTGATTTCCATCCGCCTGTCATAATTCCTTCCATTCATTTCTGGTCCCTTTCTTCTGATATTTCCTTTCTTGCTCATTTTCTATTACTGCATTTATTAAGCGCCACTACCTTATGAATGAACATTAACCACTCTAGTTGGGAACCTGTTGGTTGGGCCTTGAGGGTGTGCGCCAGCTTGCCACTGGTGACTCTTCTAGTCATCCGAGCAATGTTTACTAAAGGATGAATGTTCTGTTCTTAATGACATTTAACATCGTTAGCGCAGAGAGCGCCTCTGATGAGTTTATCTTGAAGAGGCGCTATACAAATTGGAAATTTCAAATACAATTACAGCAATGGCGCTGAGCAATTGTGAGTGAAGGACTTGTTCGAGGTCTCTACACAGTGCCCGTTCCAAGGGCAGAGGTTCGAACCCGTACTCTCCGCGTTACAAGCCGAACGCTCTGACCAATAGGCTACAATCCCCTACATGGTATGTGTGACATGGTCATTCTTATGCCCTTCTATAAACTTACCATCTATCTTTCCTTTTTCCTTTCTTACTTTCCGCTCTATCTTCATTACGCCCGTTCCTCCTTCTCTTCTGTCTTCTCTCGTTTCTTCTTTTCTTTCTTTATTTCGTCCTTCATTTCTCCCTACATGAATTCCACCGCCCTTTCCTAATTATATCCTTCCCCTCTTGCTGCTGTCTTGGATGGCGTCATACAGTTTTGAAACGGTGTCGTGTTCTCAAATGGTGTCGTGGTTTTCAACGGTGTTATGTTTGAAATTGTATCGTGATTTGAAAAGGTATCATGTTTTGGAAAGTCGTCATCTTTTGAAATTGTGTTATGTATGTATGTATGTACTCTTAGGCGTTTGTTTAACAGGAGCTACATAAATTTTTACATAAGTACATGCACTCATACACAAATGCACACATATATACATGCATATATACATAACTGTACTACAGTATATGCATTCAGAATGCCAAAATTTACGAGAACGTTTAAATAATTCTTGAATCTAAATGGATGGATGGATGGATAGATGGACACACGTTCGAATAATGCAATGATAGAATTGTAATAGTAATCAGAAGTTTGCACAGCGCCGGTTCATGAGAAACTAATTAGTGGCGCCACCTACGCTAGCCTAAACGATGTTATATTAAGAACAGAGAATTCATCCATTAGTGAAAATTACTCAGATTGATGGATGTAGAAATAGATGGATGCGATGATCGTATGAACGAGTTTCAGAAAAGGATGCAGGCATACATACAGACACTCAGTGAGACAAGCAGACAGCCATCCAACCAGCCACACAAAAGGACACTTATTAGGTATTCAACAGTAGCGGCTGACGTGAATTGCGTCTCATTTTCTGTGCCTCGTTTCGCTATTCTGAGCCTCGAGGACGAAAAGGTAGAACTGCATCACGACGAAGAGTATCTCACGATTTGCTTCCTATTTTAAAAAGCGAAAATAACCAGAAAATAAGGGTCCGAATTGGCTGTTGCTTACTTGCTTACTGGTCCCCCACCCTCTGCAGGCCAGAGCCGAGCCGCACGAACATGGCGGCTGTGCAGAAGAAGTACTACGCTCGGGCATCCACACGACAAGATGTTGAATTATTCACACGTTGCGTGCGAGAGCTTGCCTCGGGCCACGCTGACGAAACAGTATGAAACATTATGACCACGAATATATCTGGCCGCTAAATGTAAACAGATATGCGCTATAAAAATGCATGATCCCATAACCGACGCCTCGACGGAGGATTTTCACAGACAGAATCGAGTCCCGTCCGCGGCCGTGTTCGCCATTTTTACTTAGCGTAACGGCCGTCTGTCATTTTGGTGTTTTCGACTCGCAGGGACGGCTAATGTACAAACATGAGTCGTTAATAACGCCTCAGGAAACAAAAACAACGTTGTCTGTTCAGAAAACACAAGTTTTTGTTGTGTGTGGTCTGCGCATTTGGCGATTATGAATAGGACTGTGAGGTCGGCATCTTGCCTAGCGTTGGCTGGTTTTTTTACGTGGACGAAGGTGGATGATGGCTGTCTCCATCTGCCGGTGGGTCTTGGAACGACAAAGCCAGCCAGCTGGCTAGTGAGAAAGGAGAAACACGATATGCCAGAGCTTAATTTTTCACTGTGTTAATATTTTACGTCTTGGCTTTTCCCAGTTGTCAGGAGTCTCGGGTCCATCTTCTAAGAATTTGCTATACTGATTGTACAGTAATTAAACGATTTGTGTGATCGATTATTTAATAATATAATTTTACAAGGACAATTTATATAATTCATAACAAACAGAACCATTACTAATATCATAGGATTTGATTGGATATATCCTCACGTAACGATTTCCAGTTCTTTTTACTTGGATCGTGTAATAATTATTAAAGGTGCTTATGATCTTTCAATAATCTGTTCTTATTAGAATAATTGATATTATAACTCATAATAATTACATCATTATTTTTTTCTTCGGATTTGATTGGACATACCCTGAAGTAATAATATAACACAACGTAGCACAACACAAATCAACGTACCAATCAATATCATTAATAGCATTAGTAATATTGTTTGTGCGACATGTTGTGTTAAGCAATCTCATTCCTTTTCTGTCGTATATATTACTTCCATTTAAACGATTAATATATATGAACACAGCTAATAATATTTTACACAACTTATTTGCCTATTTAAATTTTACGTGAAACTGGTAAAACAAAAGTAGAGAAACTACTGGGGCAAGGTAGCTGATTGGTTGGAGCGCTCGGCTTGTAACGCGGAGAGTATGGGTTCGAGCCTCTTCTCCTGATACTGCCAATATAACGTCTTTGATGAGGCCTTTCTACATCTAATATAACATCTTTGGTGACGCCACTCTACTGTTAACATCACGTCTTTGGTGAGGCTTTTCTACTAATAATATCACATCTGTGGTTAGACGAGAAATTTCTACGGAGGTGTGTATCCAAAGATTTCTTAGGTAGATTCATTCTTCCTGCTACAAACATTTCATTCTAAGTTTGCCGTTACAATGGCTCCAAATACTCTTTATTATTCTGTTATTTTCCAATTCCTTTCTCTCTATGAAAATACAATCGCCATTACTGTGCCTTGCGTTTATCGTTGAATTCGTTCATTACAAGACCCAATCAATTTCAATTTCATATAGTTTCTTGTGTTCTTCTCGGAGCTTATTTCTCAATCCGGGTGTATTTGTGCAACCCTAATAAGCAGGACGCAATGTATCTGAAAGCAGTTCTAAAAGGAATCCTTACTTCGGTTGGACTGATGAATAAAATGAGGTTTTTGGTTTTTCTGGGTCTTCGATAATAGGAATTTCAGAAATATATCTCTTCTATATATGGGTTCACTGAAAGCAAATGGACCAGACAATGAAGCAGCTGAGAGCTGCGCTCAGAGCTGATGTACCAACAAATTGGTTAAATTGTATAGCGCCGGCAGAAACCACTCAGGACGGTGTTAATGGACCATCACGTTCAGCACAGCGAGAATTATGAACAAATTCAATGGTAAGATGTCTGGATTGGATAAAACGTTTCTGTCTGCCTGGCCTTATTGAAATAAGCACAGCTTCTCCTTCTGTTGCTATTGTGCGATGATGCGGTCTATTCGGTTGGCGCGCTGGGTCTGCTTCAACGATTGGTGGGTTCGAGCTTGCTGAGCGGACAAAGTGTAACGAACCTCAACAATTGTTTTTGCTCACACATGTCTCTATCACCAAATAATAGCATAATATGGATCCGACACAAGTTGGGAAGTAAACTGCAAGTCGTGCCTTGATACAAATGATATCACCATTCTTTCTTTGAACACTGAATTAAGCGACTTTATATTTTTGTCGAAAAATTCTTCCAACTTTAATGAAGATACTACTGTCGAAAATACTGCAAAATTGTAATATTGGTTAGGTTTCCATGTATCTTGTCTTTTCTTCAATCGTCCTCGAGCCGAGGATTGGCTGCACCACCGACAATTTTGTGCCATCTGCTTCTGTCCCTTGTCTCCTGTAATAACTGGTCGAACGGTAATTCAGTCTACGACTTGATGTTATCGGTCCATGTCATCTCGGGTCTTCCCTGAGCTCGGGATCCAAAAATTGTGCCTTGGATGACCTCTTTCTCTAAGCAGTCTCCACTCTTTCTTTACAGAAAGACTGAGAGTCCAGCACTGCCCTGGTTCGAGTTCTAGTGGTTGCTGATAGCGGATATTATTGTAATTTAATGAGTGGTCTGCGATATATGACTGATATTTTCTATTCATAAATTTCTCGTCTGATATCCCTTCTATTGAAATCGCTTGACGTGTTTCTTCTTCGGCCACATGTGACCAGACGAAAAAGCTATTAATTGCAATTTGTCGCTAATTTATATGTCCGCCCATGTCTGACTCTTAAGAAAATTGTAAAAAAATTGTCGTCCGGGTGTGTAGATCAGAGAAGAACTGGGCCACTTCACAGGAAATCAATATAAGTTTGTAAGCCAAGGGGCAAACATGTAGGCTAAATGACAAAGCAACAGCATATATCTATTTATATAGAAGAAGACGTAGAAGAAGAAGAAAAAGAGGAAGAGGAAGAAGAGGAAGAGGAAGAAGAAGAAGAAAAAGAAGAGGAAGATGAAGAAGAGGAAGAAGAAGAGGAGGAAGAAGAAGAAGAAGAAGAGGAAGAGGAAGTGGAAGAGGAGGAAGAAGAAGAAGAAGAGGAAGTGGAAAAGGAGGAAGAAGAAGATGATGATGACGACGATGATGATGACGACGATGACGATGATGATGATAACGACAACTACAAAGACGACAACGACAATAACAACAACAACAACAATAATAATAACTATAACAATAATAATAAGTAATTCTTCAGTATCGTTGAATTCGTTACCTACTCCCAACACCCGCGGCCATCACAGCGGGTTTATTGTTTGATCATAGCAAAACAACAGTGACCAAAGACTGTTCGATGTCTCAGTGGCGCTGTGCATTGTTATCCTGCCAAGTCCCGTGTGACGTGTGTATAAATACGGATGTGGACCGGTTCTGTCGCTTTGCAACACTGTAGCATATTGTACTGCATGAACAAGGCTTGCAGGTCGTTACTGTTTCATTTGTATCCCGTTGGTAATTTACACAGTGCGGAAAAGACTCTTGTCGGCAAAGCTTTTGAGTTGCACTGGGAAAGTTCGAGATTTTATAAACAGTTGTTCTCTCTCTCTTTCGACCTCTGGTGTCCGCATCTTGTTCTTTCATTTCAAATTAGAAATGCTCCTCTTCCACGTATCCTATCCTGTTTGGAACTCCTTCTCTTTTCCGTAACTCTCTCGCCGCTCCAATTCTAAACACCATCGACCGACGCCGTCTGACTCTTGGATCTTGACCTGGAACCGAACCTTTCCTGCCTTTTGATTTTGTTTTCACTGAGCGCTTGTGAATAAGCTGGTTCTCGCGACTTAGCTTTCTTACCGAGCTGTAGAAATCTCGAGCTTACGATTACGATTTCGTCTACCTGCTTGACCCTTGGATCTTGACCTGGAACCCAATCTGGTCGTACTTGCATGGCTATTGATTCTGTTTTGACTGAGCGCCTGTGAATGAGCCGGTTCTCGCGACTTATTTTCACCCAATAGTGTACGGTAAACGTAATTGTAAGCTTGAGATTTCTACTGCGCCCAACGAAAGTTAAGTTGTAGGAATCAGCTTATTCACAGGCGTTCAGTGAAAACAACATTGATAGGCAGGAAGGGTTGGGTCAAGAGTCAGGCAGGCAGACAGTCAGACGGCTATGGTGGAGGGCGTTTGAAATTGAACCAGAAAGTAAGATGAGGAGAAGAAGAAGAATCAGGATATGATTTGTGGAAGAGGAGTGGTTTCAGTTTTGAGTGAAAGATCTGCGCAGAAAATTGCAAGATGTGAAATGTTGGTGAGTTCGTATGAAGGTAATTGTCGGTCAGAGTACTCACTTTCTAGAAAAGTTCGCTAGGAGGTACAATTGGAAGTACCACATTGAAATAGCCCTGTCCTAGCGGGATGGATTTGAACCCCAGACCTCATGATCAACAGTTCAGCTCGCTAACCACTGGGTTATCTCGCAGCTGCATGTGGCGATAAAATTCACAGCAATACGAATCGCGTCGTCTGGATTTCGGCTTGTTTACGTGCGTGCGCAGTCATTTCAACGATTAGTTGCTGTCCAACTGGTAGATTTCCTGGGTCAATATTTTGTCGACGGTCCTTCTTTGGAAGACACCCGTCCAGTGATTGGCCTTTCCATTCGAGCACGTTATTCCTTCTTCCCAGCTCATATTCCAACGCTGTTCTCAAATCCCTTGCTATGTTTCTCGACTTCCCTGACGTCCTTAAGGCTCAGCTGGCCTCATTTGATCAATGTATGCTTATTCTTTCTCTGCATCCTCGTCTTTATCTTCCTCTTCTTCTTCCTTCTCTTCCTTCTTGTTCATTTTCCCTTCTTTCTCTTATCTCTCCTTCCGCTCCAATCCCAAACCTAATTTTACACTCCTTGCTCCATATTGTACCCTATTCCTCATCCCTTCTCTTTACCCTCTACTTCTTCTCAATGTTCTTCTCTTCACCCTCCTCCTCTCTTTCCTCCTTCTTTTAAATATTCCTTCTTTTTACCGTTCATCTCTTCCTTCATGCCTTCATTTTTTTGCTACCTCTTCTTTTTCCTTCAGTCATTCGCTCCATCTCTTCTTTCTTTCTACCTTCATGCCTGGCTTTCTCCTCTTCTTTCCTGCTTACTTCGTTCGTTCGTTCGTTTGTTCGGTCGTTCCTTCCTTCCTCTTTCCTTCCTTCCTCCCTTCCTTCTTTCCTTACTTCCCTCCTTCCTTCCTACCTTCCTTCCTACCTTCCTACCTTCCTTCCTACCTTCCTACCTTCCTTCCTACCTTCCTACCTTCCTTCCTTCCTACCTTCCTTCCTTCCTACCTTCCTTCTTTCCTTCCTTCCTTCCTTCCTTGTCCTTCCTTCGTTCCTTTCTTCCGTTCGTTGGTTCGTTCGTTCGTTCCTTCCTTCCTTCTTTCCTTCCTTCCTTCCTTCATGCCTTCCTTCCTTTCTTCCTTCCTCTCTTCCTTCCTTCCTTCCTTCCTTCCTCCCTAACTTCTTTCCTTCCTTCCTTTCTTCCTTCCTTCCTTTCTTCCTTCCTTCCTTTCTTCCTTTCTTCCTTCCTACCTTCCTTCCTACCTTCGTTAGTTCGTTCGTTCCTTCCTTCCTTCGTTCCTTCGTTCCTTCTTTCCTTCCTTCCTTCCTTCCTTCCTTCCTTCCTTCCTTCCTTCCTCCCTTCCATATTTCCCCATATACCTTCCACTTTAATTCGAGTCGACAAGCAATCAGCTCCACTCGGCGACCGTCGTTTCCAATCTCTGTCTCATTTGCATCCATCTAGAATGAACTCGAATCGAATTCGACAATTTTGTGCACAGAAATGGCCATAATTATCGTCAATAACTCCCTTTTCTCTGAATTTAGTAAAAAAAGTTTTCGTCGTCATTTTCCCCAAAGAAAAGAAAACATGCAACAACCTTCCTTTCGGAGGAATGGGGTTTCGGTCGATCATTTAGGGCCCTGGTCACAACCGAAGAATTATTTTCTAGGCCTTAAACTTCAGTGAAATAATATGGATATGAGAGACAGGAGAGAGACAGTGTGTGTGAGAGTGAGAGAGAGAGAACAGACAGACAGACAGACACACGGACAGACAGACACACAGACATATATTCAGAGAAACAGAGACACAGACACAGAGAAAAGGAAGGGATGGAAAGAGGTCGGGAGGAAGGGAGAAGAGAGACAGGGAGAGACGGAGACAGGAAGAAAGGGAGCGAGAGGGGAAGAGAGGGAGAGAGAGTTAGGGAGAAAGAGAAAGGGAGAGAGAGAAACCTTCATCAGCTCATCAGCCCCTCTCAACCCGCTGATGACCTTCCTTGTTTAGAATCTTGGACTCCAAGTTGAATGGACAGAGCCTTTATCAATCAGCCACCACGCTTTCTTTCTGTTCTCGATGTTGCGCGGACGGTTGGTGCCGTTCTGAAAAGAGAAGGAGATCTTCTAACGACTGTAGGGGCTTTGTTAGTTATCCTACTCGACCGTTGGCTTTTCTCCATGGTTGCACGCAATTTCTGCGTGGAATAACTGCGCGAATGAATGCCTGAATGAATGCCTGAATGAATGCCTGAATGAATGCCTGAATGAATGCCTAAATGAATGCCTGAATGAATGCCTAAATGAATGCCTGAATGAATGCCTAAATGAATGCCTGAATGAATGCCTGAATGAATGCCTGAATGAATGGACTTCGATGGCGGTACACGATGCAACCGTAATCTCGTGTACGCACTGTATAGAGTTTTATGGAACATAGTGGAACCTCATAATATACGGATACTATTATGATAATTAATTTTGTGGAACATATTGGAACCGTATTGTCTTATACACATGCGGTATCGTGATTTTTGTGTGGAACTAAGTGGAACCTCGTGAGCACATAGATGCTTTAATCTCACTGTGAACATTTGTGGAACAGAGTAGAATCTTAATCGCATTTAACCACACTGCATTGTGATCATTTATAGAGCACGGTTTAACCTTAAATTCCGAAATTCCGGGAAGGTGGGAAAATTTCGGTAATTTTGGGATATTCCGGAGTTCACCCGAAATTAAGTGGAAATAATGACAGGAAAATAGGAATTGACAGTTGCTTCTAATGACGAGCAAAACACATTTCTTTCCAACTGTCCGAAACAGCAAACGGTTTGACTAATTATGGACGAACCGCTTTCCTCAGCTACAATTTGATTAGTGCCACCTAGGTTCAGGTTGCGTCAATGCAACAGGGACTGCAAACTGCTTTAGAGTAATAACTCCTTAGACTAATGTGACTTAATCATTATTAACAGCAGGCATTATTTTCTGGCTTAACCATTATTGACAGCAGGCATTATTTTCTGGCTTAATCATTATTGACAGCAGGCATTATTTTCTGGCTTAATCATTATTGACAGCAGGCATTAATCTGGCTTGGTAGTTTTTGTTTGCATGTGTTCCCCTGTTCTTCTATGCTTGTGTTCTTGAGTTCTTGAGCTGTTTTCTGTTCTTGTGATTTGATATAGGTAACTGTAGCCGTTAATCGTTCTTCTGGTTGTATGCATGCATGCACATGTATGTATCTATGTGTGTATTTATGTGTGGATGTATACAGTAAGTACGCATACAGGCTGGTATAATGCATGCAAGCATGTATGCATTTATGAATGTATGCAAGCATGTATCTGAACAGTTATATAGCGCATTTTAAGCAGCATAAACAATATGATATTCCGTTGTGAGATCGGCCCAACGTTGCCGAGGAGGATTAAAGAGCGAGTGTCGACTGTGAATCTATGGAATCGGAAATCTCCTCACAGGACTCGCATTGTCATCATCATCCTCATCCTATCGCCTGCAGCAGCAACCACGTCAGCATGCTCACAAGCCCCACGTGACAGACCGGAATCGGAAATAGGAGATGTGGCAGGTGACGCAGAAGAACGAAAACAAGTGTAGGTAGGAGAGTTTTGGATGCTCGGCGAAAACGGAGATTCTGATCTAGAAGGGATAATGCGAGGAGGCGGAGTGATATGTATTCGTGGAAAGGAAATATCGGTCGAAAGTAGTGCCTTGAGGCAAAGGCTGACATGGCCTAGATTATTGTTAGTATTATTGCGACTATTATTACTATTATTATTATTATTATTATTATTATTATTATTATTATTATTATTATTAATGTTGTTATTATTATTACTATTATTATTGTTATTATAATTGTTATTATTATTGTTGTTGTTGTTGTTATTATTATTATTATTATTATTATTATTATTATTATTATTATTATATTTATTATTATTATTATTATTAATCTCATCATCATCATCATCATCATCACCATCACCATCATCTTTAATAATAACATTGCTATTATTATTGTTATTATTGCTATTATTATTGCTATTATTATTGCTATTATTATTGCTATTATTATTGCTATTATTATTGCTAATAATAATAATAATAATGATAATAATAATTATAATATTTTGCGATACCTATCTATTAATCGTAATCATAAAGTCGAAATTTCTAAAGCGACACTTAAAAGCTAAGCGCAGCACACCAGCTTATTCACGAGCGCTTTGTAGTAAAGTCAGTGGAAATGTCCAAAGATGCCATGTTAATAGCCAAGTCTGGTTGCC
Organism: Norana najaformis; assembly: GCA_964023275.1. Taxonomy (NCBI): domain Eukaryota; kingdom Metazoa; phylum Annelida; class Clitellata; order Crassiclitellata; family Hormogastridae; genus Norana; species Norana najaformis. The sequence goes on from OZ029927.1 coordinate 20,918,304, forward strand.
AGGAGACCAGAGAGAGAAGGGGAAGCTGTTAGGGTGGGTTGTTACGACTTTGATGAGGTCTTTCTACTGCTAGTATCACGCCTATGGTGATCCGTTCTTCTTGAAACCGTGGTAGTCTTGTCTCGGATGAGCTGTAACGTCTAAAGAGTAATGCCGAGTTCCTTTGGCGTCGTGAACTCGTGCTGATCAAAGAAAGACACGGACTCGTGTGCACGAGGTCGTCTGATGGTGTCTCAGAGGAGAATAAAAACGAGAGCAATTCGCAGTGTAACGCAGTGTAACGTAGTGTAACGCAGTCTATTGAGTCATTTATTTCGCCTACGATTCCTCGCTCAGTCGATGGACATATGGCGTGTTAACAAATGCATCACTTACTTACTTACTTAATTAATTACTTACTTACTTACTTACCTACCTACTTACTTACTTACTTACTTATTTCTTTTAGTTAAGATTTTAATGAGGTCTTCTGGACACGAAGTTAGCGAGATTAAATATTTAAAATAACAAGAAAAAAGCGCGTCTCTGACAAAATCTATCGTTTTACATGATTGTGACAAAATGAAATCCTGTCTTCCGACCTTTGCGTTCTAACAGATCTCGATTTGTTCCATTCAAAGGACTGTTCTTCCGGAATGCAGTTTTGCTTCGACGCGCCATCGATTGATGACTAAATTAAAAGCGACTCCACCCGATGCAATTTATTTGTCGCCACCTTGAAAAGGTTGCTGCACCACGCTGGGTGAGTTTCGAGCGCCCGTGATGGACTCATCTCGAAGAGAATTTCCATTTAGCAGTCGCTGCTTCCATTAGCATAAAATGTTCTGCCGAGACGGACGTCAGAACTTATTACAGCAGATCTGCCGGGCGGAGGACGGTGTGGTGACAATTCGGTTCCGGGGCAAAGACTGTTCCGACTCGGTCCACTTTTGGCACAACCCTGGCCTAGTTAGCTGCATCGGTAAACGCGTATGCCAAGGAGCCTCTATGCGTGAGGATCCCCGGTTTGTTTCCCGATCGTGGCTTATTTCAGAGATTTAAATCTCGGGTTAATACGGTCCGTGCACGGGGACCTTAAATGGCGTGGTACCCATTCAAACGGGTAGCGGTGGTGAAGGATTTCACCCGATAAGTTCATTGCAAAATGAGCAGGGTCGAGGCCATACGGTCGCTATTCAAAACCTATACATTTACATTCACATGCAACATGGGCGAATTTTAAAATACCCTGTTGCCTTGATAGCAACATTTTACAGAAAGCAATATTTTAGGAAGTGCAAACCTAAAGGCTCGGGCTGTCGCCGCATCAATCTGTAAATATGCAGCATGATTTTGACGAAATGGACAAACAGAAGAAGAGACAGACACAGGGAGACTGACAGGCAGAGGGAAGGAAGAAACGGAGAACAGTGGCGGAAACAATGCTCGTAGGTAGAGAGAGATAGATAGACTAGATAGATAGATAGATAGATAGATAGATAGATAGATAGATAGATAGATAGATAGATAGATAGATAGATAGATAGATAGATAGATAGATAGATAGATAGATAGATAGATAGATAGATAGATAGATAGATAGATAGAGAGAGAGAGAGAGAGAGAGAGAGAGAGAGAGAGAGAGAGAGAGAGAGAGAGAGAGAGAGAGACTGACAGGCAGAGGGAAGAAAGAAACGGAGAACAGTGGCGGAAACAATGCTCGTAGATAGAGAGAGATAGATAGACAGATAGACAGACAGATAGACGAACAGACAGACAGATAGATAGATAGATAGACAGACAGACAAAAGATAGATAGATCGACAGACAGACAGACAGACAAAAACCAATCGGCGGCAAGCAGTATCGGCAGAACGCTTCTATGTTTAGAAACAAATTTTCGCGCCCTCGTCACGTGAACCTATCACAACACTTGCGGAACTCTTTTCGCGGGGTCTTATTTGGCATCAACTGTTACGCCGGCTAGTTTCCACCATCCACTATCGGAGAATTGTAGAGCGCAATACGCCTTCGCCAGGATTTCTAGGGGTGTACCGACCCTTGTGGGATCGTCCGCGGATACGTCTGGAAGCAGGCCGCCGGGTCTTCCTGTTGCATGTCGGCGCATGCGCCTGCAACGCCAACAAAATGGCGGCATTAATACCAAGTCTATTACGCGTCAACGCGGTGTATATGGACCAGCCTGACGTTGTACGCATGCGCAGATAGGTACATCCGGGGGTGGAGAAGAGGGAGATCTTAACGACGTCTGAAATGAGGCTGGCTTTTACTGCGTCGTGGCTGGATCGTGGTTGTGAGTTAATGTGATTGTGATTGGTTGGTCCATGTGATCTGTGTAATCGTAATCGTAAGCTCGAGATTTCTGCAGCGTCCAACCAAAGCTAAGTCGCGGGAACTAGCTTAATCACAGTCGCTCAGTCAAAACAGAATCGATAGGCAAGAAGGGTTCGGTTTCGGGTCAAGATCCAAGAGGCAGGCAGGCAGGCAGGCAGGCAGGCAGGCAGGCAGGCAGGCAGGCAGGCAGGCAGGCAGGCAGGCAGGCAGGCAGGCAGGCAGGCAGGCAGGCAGGCAGGCAGGCAGGCAGGCAGGCAGGCAGGCAGGCAGGCAGGCAGGCAGGCAGCTCTGGTGGGTGGTGTTTGGAATTGGTTCTGCAGGGTAGATTAGGGGAAGAAGAGGAATCAGGATAGGATCTGCGGAATAGGAATTGACGGAAGACGTGCGCAGAGATTGCAAGGGGTGAAGTGATGGTGAGTTCATCAGCTGGATCAGGTAACTGTTGTAATATGTAGGAAGTGTGGTGGATTTTGTGTGGCTGCGAGGGTGGTGGGTGTTTGAAAATGAGCTGCGAGAGTGATTTTTGTGATTGTGTTGATGTTTATGTGCGTGATTGTGTGCTTAAGGGTTTCTAGATGGGTAGCTGGTTACGTGTGTGCGGGTGTGTCGTGTGCGAGTGTTAATGTGTATGGGTTAGATGTGTGTCTTGTTAGCTGTGTGTGCTTGTTCGTGTGTCCGTATGCGTGGGTGTTTTACTATCTGTTGTTTAACTGATTTGTGTTTTCGGCTGTACGCGCGTCTGTCTTGTTTTATTCGTCTGTGTGTGTGTATGTGTTTGTATGTGTTTTGCTCTATGTGTTTTGGGTTGTGTGTTACGCTGTCACGGGTCATGAGTGTGCAACATAGCCATCATCGTTATGACGCTGATGATAACATCGTGACTTGTGATCATTATCGTGTTTTCTGTGAAGCTAATGATGATTGTAATGTCACGAAGGTCTACTGTTGATTAGCGTTCACGCAACATTTCGTGCGCTGCTGTCGTTCTTAATGTCGTTGATGCGAAGAAGACGGTGATGATGGCAATGACTACGATGTTGTCGTTGATGATGAGGAAGAAGAAAATAAATGATAAGAATCGCTATGTCAGTCGAAAACGGTGAAATTGTTTTTTTCCAACTGCCCGAAGTACGCTCCTTCTAACGTTAACGAACTGTCCTGCTTTCTTATCTTTAGCCCATCAACTTAAAATCTTGGATCAGCGTCTATGTCAAACAGAAAAACACCAACTTACTTATTTGTTACATTTATATAACGCCATAAACCCGATGAACCTATTTCTGTGCAGAACAACAGAAACATATAAAGACGTTGTTCGACGACTTATATCATTCTGCCCGACAGTTTTATGTAGCGCTAGTTCTCTTCTTATGACCCGTCGTCAACATCCGTTGCAAATATTGTCGCAGCTGATGCCACAAGTCTTGGATACAGACGCTGGTTTGTCTTGGGGTGATGGAGAAATCATACGACGGTTCCATTTTGTCGAATTATGTCCAGTGAAGACGAAACAATGACTCGGACCAAACACAAGGAAACCATAGGAGTTGAAAATAGACGGAGAATCGAGATATTCGTTTGCACGCAAGGCAGTCAAAGGGCTGGCGTCGGGAACTAACTTTAATAATAACGTATTATGGACTTATACACATATACTTATGTATATTTATGCATATATGTGCACATATGTGTATATATATATTGGCCTTTGAAATTTGGACCGGAATTCTCCAACACTTTATATATATGTATATATATATAAATAAAGTAATTCTGGATTTTAATATTTTGAGAATTCGACCGGACTTCAGCAACATATATATATATAGATGAATGTTCATTTATATATTCTCGCCTATGAGATTTCGACATCGGGCTTCTCCAACGGAATAAGATTTCTCAGTCCGGTTTCTCTTGAAATCTACCATCGATTGATGCCTTGTGCCGGATGACAGCGGCGCTGATGTGCGAGAACCGGTCATTTGCTATTAGCATCATCAATCGCTTCCAGATGTTCTTAACATTATTTAACCTTTATTCAGATGACCTAAGGGCTGACCTATAGACTTTTAGGGTCCCGAGGTAGCTTAGAAAGTTATCGAAGTCGATCTATAAAGAGTCTAGTTGTATACATACAGCTATACGTTCATACAAGTACACTGTTGTTTGGGAACTGCCCCAGCGAGAGACGTGAGTGTATTCTTTAGGCGTCGTGTAATAGTTAAGGCAGAAATGTCTGCTGTCTTCGGTCCGAAGGAACTGTTTTGGCTTTGGGCTGTTCCGTGTTGCTTGGCCCGTGGGGCTAGGATCTCCATCCATCCGTCCATCCATCCGTCCGTCCGTCCGTCCATCCAACCATCCAAGATCCACCCACCCTTCCATCCAAGATCATCCATCCATTCGTCCATAAATTTATCCATCCACTCTTCCATCCATTTATCTATCCACCCATCCATCCAGCCAGCCAGCCAGCCATCCATCCATCCATCCATTCATCCATCCATTCATCCATCCGCTCTTCCATCCATCTATCCATCCATCCATCCATCCAGCCAGCCATCCAGCCACTATACGTACATACATCCGTTCATACATACAATGACTTGCTCAAGGTCCCTACCCAGTAACCGCCTCCTGTGAGAATCGAACCCATACTCTCTCCGCGTTTTGAGCGTTCTAACAAATCAGAAGCAATACTTCAGTCATATATCCACACGGAAGTGCATCAGAAACTGGCGGCGTTATTGTGTGATCAGTTTCACGAGGGAGAGAGAATTGCGCGTTCTACGAGTGAATGCTGTGAAATTTGTCTAGGACCATTGGTAACGAAGAAGAAACTGAGGTAGACAGATGGAAGGACCCTATGGATGAAGGACCCTAGGGATGTAGGCATGGAGGGAAGTAGAAGAGAGAAGAGGAGCGAAGAGGAGAGGAGAGCGGAGAGAGGAGGGGGAGGTATAGGAGAGGAGATGAGAGAAGAGGAGAAGAGAGGAGAGGACAGGCGAAGAGAGGAGAGGCAAGGCGAGAAGAGCAGAGCAGAGGACAGCAGAGCAGAGCAGAGGAATGTGGAGGAGAGGAGAGGAGAGGAGAAAAGGCGAGAGGAGAGGAGAAAAGGCGAGAGGAGAGGAGAAAAGGCGAGAGGAGAGGAGAAAAGGCGAGAGGAGAGGAGAAAAGGCGAGAGGAGAGGAGAAAAGGCGAGAGGAGAGGAGAAAAGGCGAGAGGAGAGGAGAAAAGGCGAGAGGAGAGGAGAAAAGGCGAGAGGAGAGGAGAAAAGGCGAGAGGAGAGGAGAGGAGAGGCGAGAGGAGAGGAGAGGAGAGGAGAGGAGAGGAGAGGAGAGGAGAGGAGAGGAGAGGAGAGGAGAGGAGAGGAGAGGAGAGGAGAGGAGAGGAGAGGAGAGGAGAGGAGAGGAGAGGAGAGGAGAGGAGAGGAGAGGAGAGGAGAGGAGAGGAGAGGAGAGGAGAGGAGAGGAGAGGAGAGGAGAGGAGAGGAGAGGAGAGGAGAGGAGAGGAGAGGAGAGGAGAGGAGAGGAGAGGAGAGGAGAGGAGAGGAGAGGAGAGGAGAGGAGAGGAGAGGAGAGGAGAGGAGAGGAGAGGAGAGGAGAGGAGAGGAGAGGAGAGGAGAGGAGAGGAGAGGAGAGGAGAGGAGAGGAGAGGAGAGGAGAGGAGAGGAGAGGAGAGGAGAGGGAGGAGGAGAGGAGAGGAGAGGAGAGGAGAGGAGAGGAGACGAGACGAGACGAGACGAGAGGAGACGAGAGGAGAGGAGACGAGAGGAGACGAGAGGAGACGAGAGGAGAGGAGACGAGAGGAGACGAGAGGAGACGAGAGGAGAGGAGACGAGAGGAGACGAGAGGAGACGAGAGGAGACGAGAGGAGACGAGAGGAGAGGAATCAGAGGAGAGGACAGGAGATGAGAGGAGAGGAGAGACGGGAGGTATGCAGAAGGAGGGAAGGGGAGGAAGGGATGGTCATGCAGACAGATGGTAAGAGACGGGAGGGGAGGGAGGTATAGAACTAGGGTTGCAGAGGAGAGGATGGAGAGAGAGGTTGTGGCGGATCCAGAATTGCTTGCGTGGGGGCAAGGTCATTTCCAGAGGAGGGACACATTCTGGTTGTCCACCCTGCACGGGCCTGGTCTGAGTGTCACCGGAATGTAATGAAGAGGGGCGGGGGATGAACCGCCCACACGCCCATAGCTAAGTGCGGCACTGGAGAGAGGTATGTAGATGGATGGAGGGAGAGGGAAAGGGAGGCCAGGCCGGGAAGGAGGTTGGAGTGGGCGGAAGAGATAGCAAATGGGATGGAGGGAGGTAGGGAGAGTGTCGTCCGAAATGAACTCGCAACTGATATTAACGGATAGAAGACGAAGAGTAAAGGCGTCAATCTACAGTAAATAAGAACACGAGAGAGACAGGAGTCAGGGAGAGGGACAGGGACAGAGAGACAGAGAGACAGACAGAGATGGACAGACAGACAGACAGATGGAGACACAGAGAGAGACACACACACATAGAGATGGAGAGAGACAGACAGACAGAGACATAGAGAGAGACACACACAGAAAGAGAGAGAGAACATAGAGAGAGAGAGAAAGATTCAGAGAGACAGAAAGAGACAGAGTGAGACAGAGAGGCAGAGAGAGAGAGACAGAGAGGCAGAGAGAGAGAGGGGGAGAGCACACAGAGGGAAAGCAGTGTATAATAAAAATGACCGGTGATAAAATGGGATATAGAGGCGCAAGATAGGTACGTAGAAGGAATAACAGAAATACAGAGAGGTGGAGACGCAGACAGATAAACAATGAGATTGAGAGAAATCTCATAATACAGACGAGGAAGGATAAGGAAGGAAGGACTGAATGACGGACTTACGGAAGGAAGGAAGAAAGAAAGGAACGAACGAAGAAAGGAAGGACTGAATGACGGACTTACGGAAGGAAGGAAGAAAGAAAGGAAGGAACGAAGAAAGGAAGGAAGGAAGGAAGGAAGGAAGGAAGGAAGAAAGAAAGAAAGGAAGGAACGAAGAAAGGAAGGAAGGAAGGAAGGAAGGAGGGAAGGAAGAAAGGAAGGAAGGAAGGAAGGAAGAAAGGAAGGAAGGAAGGAAGGAGGGAAGGAAGGAAGAAAGGAAGGAAGAAAGGAATGAATGAAGAAAGGAATGAAGGAAGGAATGAATGAAGGAAGGAAGGAATGAATGAAGGAATGCAGGAATGAATGAATGAATGAATGATGGAATGAATGAAGGAATGAAAGAAGGAAGTAAGGAAGGAAGAAAGGAAGGAATGAATGAAGGAATGAATGAATGAAGGAATGAATGAAAGAAGGAAGGAAGGAAGGAAGGAATGAAGGAGGGAATGAATGAATGAATGAATGAAGGAATGAAGCAAGGAATGAATGAATGACTGAATGAAGGAATGAATGAAGGAATGAATGAAGGAAGGAAGGAAGGAAGAAAGAACAGGCGGAAGAGTAAGTATAATCCGAGCGCTGTCTAGGGGGCATTGATTAGCGGTCTCTCGTTGTTGTCTCGGCTCAGATTTCACGAATTTGCTGGCGAAGTATCTGAGTCGATGATCCCAGGGAGTAGCCGGCCGGAAGAGGTTGCTTGGCGGCTATTGATCGACACACTCTTCCTCCTCATCTCACTACTCCTCTTCTACCAGCTCCTCTTCTGACAACTCCTCCTCCGACTTATCTTCCTCCTTCATCTCCTCTGCTTCTTCCTCGCCGGACTCATTCCTCCTCCTCTTCATCCTCTTCTTATTCCGTATCTCACTCCTCCTCTTCTACCAGCTCCTTTTTCTGACAACTCTTCCTCAGACTTATCTTCCTCCTTCTTCCTCCTCTGCTTCTTCCTCTCCGGACCCATTTCTCCTCCTCCTCTTCCTCCTCTTCTTCGTTTGTCTTGTCTTCATTGACCTCCTCTTATTTTTCCTCTTCCGGTTCTTCTTCTTGTTCTTTCTCTTCTTCTTTTCATCCTCTCTTCTTCCTTCTCTTGTTCTCTTCCCCTTATCTTCTTCCTTCTCTTCTCTTCCTCCTCTCTTCTTCCTTCTCTTCTTTCTTCTCTTCTTTCTCTTCCTCTTCTTCGTCCTCGTCTTCCTCTTGCTCCTCTTTAGCGCAGACTGGCGTTAGTTCAGTATGCAGTTCTAATATCGTGCCAATCGGAAAACAGAATGTGCCTGATTTTAATTCCCATTCTCCACAGAGTCGCATTCTCTTCGATTCAAGCTTCACACACTTTAGCCACGACTTTGACGCAGACCAATAATTGTCACTGACGGAAAAGGAATATATCATCAGCACCAGATTCAGATTTCTTCCCTTTCCACTTTGCACACAGCCTTCGTGGATTTGCCGTCCACGTCCAAACTTTGTTCTTTGCAATGGATTTCTAAATCCAGATGAAAAGATGGGGGGAAGGACTGGCCGGCGCCCCCCTCCCCGGAATCGCCTGTATTCTAATGACTTGCACGTTACACCTCAACGCCACAGGTCTTCGGATTATCCCAGTGGCGCATCCAGGATTGCTTGCATGGGGACAAGGGTACATACAGAGAGAGAGAGAGAGAGACAGACAGACAGACAGACAGAAAGAGAGAGCCACATTCTGGCAGTCCACCATGCACGGCTTGGTATGAGGGGTGCCGGCTTATAAACAAGAGGAGCTGAGGGGAGGCGAACCGATCCCCACGCCTATAGCTAAAGCCGCCACTGGATCATCCCAGATTAAAGGTTTAATTAATTTCCGAAGCCATTCTAGGCAACGAATCTTCCAGATTCATCTTGTTTCCTCGCCCATGACTCCTCACAATAATCATAGTAGTCATATATAATAATCATAAAAGTCATATTAATGACTTCCTCGTAATGTGCTACAGCTTTCCGGAATTCGTCAGTTTTTCATCCAGGTTTTCATCCAGTTTTTTTATCCAGGTTTTAATCCAGTTTTTCGTCCAGATATTTCTTATAAGGCTTCTTTGTCTGCGATTTCCTGTCACACAATTCATTCTCGATGGCTGGTCCAACGCTTTGGAATTTATTACCTAGTTCTGTGCTTGCTGTTAGTTTTTTGATAAGTAAGTAAGTACATATGTATGTATATATGTATATATGTATGTATGTATATATGTATATATGTATGTATGTATATATGTATGTATGTATATATGTATGTATATATGTATGTATGTATGTATATATGTATGTATGTATGTATATATGTATGTATATATGTATGTATATATGTATGTATATATATATGTATGTATGTACAGATGCATGGATTTATTTAAGTATGTAAGTAATTGCAGCGGCATTCTGTGTCTGTCTTTCCTTTCTTGTTTGCTTTATTGTGTATTTAATATTTGTTTTTGTACCTGCTTACGATTCCTCGCTCAGCCGATGAACATATGGCGTGTTAACAAATGCACTACTTAGAAAAGCAGCAAGTAAAACAATGTCAGTTCTTGGTATGATAAAAAGAAGTTTCAAACACATCGATTTTGATAGTTTCAAGATACTGTACAATACATATATTCGACCCCATCTAGAATATTGTATCCAGGTTTGGAGTCCCCTTTACAAAAAAGACATCGAATGCCTGGAAAAAAATACAAAAGAGCTACTAAATTCATCAGAAGTCTAGCTAGGATGCCATATAAACAAAAGCTTCAAAAGCTGGGTTTATTTTCCCTAGAAAGAAGAGAGAGGTGACTTTATAAAGACCTACAAAATTTTACATGGACTCGAGAATATAGAAGAGCAAACCTTCTTCCAGAGGGCAGCAAGGGGACATTTAAGAGAACACAGTCTGAAATTTTTTCGTAAGAGGGTGCGATTGGACACTAGAAAATTCTTCTTCAGCCAGAGGACTGTAGAGAACTAGAACCGGCTCCCAGAAGAAGTAATATTGCACCTAGCTTGAACAGTTTCAAAAAAGAGCTTGACAGTTGGATGGATAGATATAGGCACTAAAAGCCAGCAGTAGTAGTAGTAGTAGTAGTAGTAGTAGTAGTAGTAGTAGTAGTGGTAGTAGTAGTAGTGGTAGTAGTAGTAGTAGTAGTAGTTTATTTGCTCCAGAAAAAAGAACAGATTAAAACATTGCAAATGACAAAAAGAATATACTTGTTAGGATGCAAAAGGTCTACCCAAAAGGGACAAGGTCCCGCTAATTTAGGGCAGCCTATTACACGATAATATAACAACGGCTAATATCCAACCGCTGAGCAGATAATACCTTACTTAACCTATTAACTGTGAATGTAATTGTAACTTATGTATTACTTACTTTATATCTTTCAGAGCTAATCTTAGGACTCATGTTTTTCAGCTTTTTAACCCACCGTAGCCTGGTTTCTGGTTTCTCTGACCTGTCGTATTTCGACCCGGCTACTCCAACGGATTATGATTCTTTACAGCGGTTTTACTTGAAGCGACCATCGACTGATGCCTTGGGCATTATGATAAAGGCGCTACAGAAGTATTAGATTATATACAATTTGTCTCCTTGTCGCTTGTAATTTGCACTTCTATGCAACGAAGCCATCTCCCAAAAGCAATTTGCTTGCTTCATTTCGGGTCTCGTAGCAGCCAGAAATTGAACGTCAGCTCCTGTTCTATGCCTCAGGCTCTCGTTTGGCAGCTTTCGACGCCGAACAAGCAGGTTTTTCGCCTGAAAATGGACCAGAAATGCTACCGATAGATGTCGCCACGATGTATACCCGTTATAATTAACTTCGCCTCGCTATTTTTATCTCCTGCATGCTCGCTCCACCTGACGTTCAAGTTCTAAAACACTGCATCCTTACCTGCCTTCTTGCTTCACCCTCTGGAAATGTTCTACGTCACAGAATTCTGCCTGAGCATATAATTACGATATGCAAGAGTTTTTTGTTATTAAGAATAGTGTGTTATAGTTCCAAGTGCAATATAATCGTAATCGTAATCTCGAGATTTCTACAATGCCCAACGAAAGCTAAATCGCGGAACCAGCTTATTCACAGGCGCCTAGTTAAAACAAAATCGATAGGCAAGAAGGGTTTGGTTCCAGGTCAAGATCAAGAAGTCAGTTTATTTGAGTGGAATCTATATCGAGAAAAATTGAATTGCAGTAGTTTAGTTTTGCAAGGACTATGAAGCTACGTCCATTTCGTAAACTATATGCGCAGCTCCGCCCACTGAGAGAACAATGGTCGAGTTCCGCCCACTTCTACTACTCGAACCTTCGTCAATTATATAAACAACACCTTAAACTCCGCCCATTTCGTGTCACACCATATAATGCTGACGTCATCATTTCCCGTCCTTCCACGAATTCCATAAAAATTTGATCCTTCCATAAAAACTGGAAAACATCACCCAAAGCCCCGCCCATGTCGAGAACAATATCCGAAGCCCTGCCCATTTCGGTTATTGTTTGGGGCGGGCGTTCCATCACTGCTCCACCCACTTTCTCATAATCCTTTTCCCCTTTCAGCTGCTTGTTGTATTTATGCTACGCTCGCCATTTTGTCTGTCTGTCTCCTACTGCGTCCGTTCTTCAAAAACTCTCTGCGTCGAGTACAATCAACCGTTCCTTATGGAGTTACACAGCTCGTGTGGAATAAATGTCCAGTTGTTTAGGTGTTGCTCAGCTCTTGTTTGGTTGTCGACGTTTTTGCGCTTCAGTCAAAGGTTCTAACAGCCTCAGAAACGAACCTCAAAGGACCACTAAAGCCGACGACTGCTCCTGATAAATTATGAACCATTAACTTCCATGAAACTATACTGACTTTTTTGTTGCATCTGCTCCTCCTAAACTCCAATCTGTTCCTTTCTTCTCTGTATCTTTCTCCTCTTCCTTCTCCTCCTAATTATCATTCGAGTGTTCTTCCTCCTTCCCCTCTTCTCTCTATTTCTCTCCTTCTCCTCCTTTCTTCTCCAACTCCTTCCTTTTCTCTACTGCCATTCTTTCTTTTCTTATCCTACTTCTCCTCTCTCTTTCCTTCTTCTCCTGCTTTCCCCTTCCTTCTTTTATTCCTACTCTTGCTGCAGTTTTATCTTCCTCTTCCGTCCCATTCTCTTCCTAATTTCCTGCTCATCCTCTAGTCTTCTCTTCTTACCATTCACTTCCTTCTCCTTCCCCTTCTGCTACATACTCCTTCTCTAACCTTCTCTCCTTCTTCCTCCACTCCTGTCCCCATTCTCGTCATCCTCTTTCTTCTACTTCTCTTATATTCTTATTCCTCAACTTCATTCTAGAATAACCTCATCCTCCTATTCTTCCTCAGAACTCTAGTCTTCTCCTTCTTCTCCGCTTCCTCCTCTGTTCTTCTCATCCTCTTCTATCTCCCCATTCTTCTTTTCCCCAGACCAATTTCTCACGTGGCTCTCTCTTGCCTCTCCAGTTTTTCTTTTTCACTCCGAGGAGAATTGAGATTGAACGAGCGGATGAATACATTCGCCGAGCGGCGGATGTTTACAGTGGCTTCTAATGTAACGCGGCGTTGAGTGCATCTGATGGACGACCCACACTCAACTAGCAATCGCCAGAGGAACCTCCGTCCTTCCTTCCATTCTTCCTTCCTTCGGTTCTTCGTTCCTTCCGTCCGTTCGTCATTCCTTTCGTCCTTGCTTCTGTCCGACCGTCCTTCCGTCCGTCCGTCAGTCCTTTCTTCCGTCCTTGCTTCTGTCCGTCCGTCCTTCCTTCGGTTCGTCCTTCCTTCCGTCCGTCATTCCTTCCGTCCGTCCTTCTTTCCGTCATTCCTTCCTTCCTTCCGTCCGTCCTTCCGTCAGTCATTTCTTCCTTGTTTCTGTCCGTCCATCCGTTCTTTCTTCCGTCCTTGCTTCTGTCCGTCCGTTATTCCTTCTCCTTCCTTCCTTCCTTCCTTCCTTCCTTCCTTCCTTCCATTTGTCCGGCCATTCGTCCATCCGTCTGGTATTAATATCCTTCTGACGATGGCAACTGCGTCGTCCATTCCTCATCTCGACCGGGGTTCGATTTCCAGCGGCTGAAACCCGATAAAAATGTTTGTCCAAAGAGCTGAAGGGGTGACTTGGGTCGCCGCTGCTGTTTGGTCGACAGCCGACGAAGCTCTAACAGGAGCGTGCAATTGAGTCCCTTTAACCTTCTGACCTCACCTAACCTCACGTTATCTCCATATGTTACGTTGCAGTAATTTTTTTATTCTTCTCGTCCTCGTCCACTTCCTCCTTCTTCTTTTGTTTCTTCTTCACTCACTCATTTATTCATTCGCCTAATCATCCCATCTATCCATAATCCATCCACCCAATTGATCAAACCATCCATCCACCCACGCATCCGTTTCTATCCATCCATCCATCCATCCATCCATCCATCCATCCATCCACCAACCAACCAACCCACACATCCAACCATTAATCTACCCAGCCACTCACGCATACATCTCCATTCATCTATCCACCCACCCACGGGCCCATCCTCCCATCCATCATTCCATCTATTCATCCATTAATCCACCCACCCACTCACGCATCCATCTCCATCCACCCATCTACCCACCCACCCTCCCATCCATCATTACATTCACCCATCCAGCCACCCATAATTTCATTAATCAGCGGCATTTAACTCCATCTCATTTTATCGCTCAGGCACATCAGTTCAATTCGACCCGACCCAATAAGCCAACGTCAACTGACCCGCATCGCATCCCAATCATTTTGCCGCACGACCGACCAAGCAGAACCGTCTCCTTAGCCATATCGACGTCAGCAAATCGTCCCAAATCACATTCGGACGGTGGGTCTCCCTCCGATAAGCAGACCACCCTTCTTCCCAGACACTGGCTCGACCCTGGACGTGTCTATATTATGAAAGAGATCGCCTAATGCCCGTTCTTCATGCAAGAAGTGCCCCGAGTATATGACCTGTGTTTGCGAGACGAAGTCCCTCTTATATATATATATATATATATATGTTGTGTATTTATAAATACATGTATGGATGGATAAATGTACGTACGAATGGATGTATTTATGTATGTGTATATATATGTGTATATGTATATATGCATGCATGCATATATGAATGTATGTATTTATGTATGTGTATATGTATGTGTGAATGTATTTGTATGTGTATGTACGAATATATGTATGCATGAGTGAACGTATGTATGAATGGATGTAAGTATGTATGTATTTATGTATCTATAGATGGATATATGTAACTGTATGTGTAACTATGTATATATGTATCTATGTATTTTATGTTATGTATGGATAGACATATCTTGGCGGAGGTGTCTTAAATGTCTTTCTCGATAATAGGTTAATAGATCGATGGACTGACTGACTGATTGATTCACTGACTCAATTATTGTCGGAATAACTGACTGATAGATCAATAAACGAACGAATGATCGATCGATCGATCACATGGTTATTGATCTGTGTGATTGATTGATTTTTGCAGAGGATGGCCTGCCGCCTGAACACTGCTACAGTATTGGCTTCGATCAGAGTTCAGAGCGAATCGAAGAAGCAGATACAACAAACACGATATTCCGTCAGTATTCACTCAGTAATTCGTGATTGTTTCGTTTGACCTCTTACAACTGGGCAGTTATCTGATCCATCATACGATTCAACAACACTTCACCACCTTCAATTTCTGCGCAGGTCTTTCACTCAAAACTGGAAACACTCCTCTTCCACAAATCATATCCTGATTCTTTCTCTCCCCTCATCTCACTTTCCGGTTCAATTCCAAACATAACCATAACAGTCTGCCTGCCTGACTCCTGCTTTCTGAGCTGAAACGGAACCCTTCCTGCCTATCGACTCTGTTTTGACTGAGCGCCTGTGAATAAGTTTGTTCCCGCTTTCGTTGGGCGCTGTAGAAATCTCGGGCTTACGATTACTCTCCCGCGTAGAGCATTTACGCTCTATAGTTCGGAAAATTCCGTTTAGCTCCCAGTTAACTAATCATAATCGTAATCCGAAGATATCTACAGCGCCCAACGAAAGCCACGTCACGGGGACCAGCTTATTCACAGGCGCTCAGTCAAAACAGAATCAGTAGCCGAAAGTGTTCGGTTCCAGGCCAAGATCCAAGAGTCGGGCAGAGAGACAGTGATGCAGCTACGGTGGGTGATGTTTGGGATTGGAGCGGAAAGAGCGACAAGAGGAAAAAGGCCTTTATTGTCGCTAATCTGTTCCCAGACTGGCACGGCGTAATGTGTCAGCTTCCATGAATGTACTAAATGGACCATGGACCACCCACCGTCTATGGCCATTTTTATTAAAATATAGATGCCTTTGTCTGCTCAGTAGATTATCTATGCTTCCTTGTCTTTCTCTTACTCTCTATCTGTGCATGGGTCTGCGTGAGCCTGTCACAGTTTGTACCTGTGCATATGCTTGTCTGTGATCCTGCCTCGATCACTGCTTTTAGTTGTGTGTGTCTCTGCCTCTGTCAGTTTATGTGTCTGTTTGTGTGCATGTCAATGTACCTTTTCCTGTCTCTATATTTGCATATCATCACATTGCTTACTCGCAAAATGAGATTTGGTCCGTCCGTTCCTCAATTTCCTAATCTTAATCTGAGAAGCCAAGTAAGTAATCTGTTTGTATCGCCTAAACCAGTTGCAGTTTTGCTTCAGAAGACAGACAACATTTCATTTTGAAACGAATAAACAACATGTAAAACCAAAGACATAAAAGTAATACATAAAATTCAAAATTAAAGAGAATTTAATAAATTAAATTTAATCAGAAACAGGGTCTGATTTTCCGGTGGTCTGCTTCCCACATAAGCCTAACTTAATGTCTCATTTCCGAGGCATAAATAATTCTTACGTCGGAAAAAATACTAAAATTATTATTACAAAATTATTATCGTAATTATTATTCAGAAAAAAATGGATTTTTAATAAAATAACAAATAATTTGTTACCAAATAACTGTAAGAAAACAATATATATATATATATTGATGTCCACAGTAACAACAGGCAGTGAATGGATAACAATTGTTATTTGTTTACTTTTATTTAGTTTGGTTTGATTTCGTAGGCGCCATCCGCAAGAGTACTCCACTGTTCATTGGTAGTCTACTCCTACTTCTCACAGCCTTGTTCCTAAGTATCCTGGGAACTACAAAGAACGACTTCAGAACCATTATAAGTGCGGTTATTTACATATTTTCAGGTAAGGAGGCCGAACCAATCAAAATCTTATTTTTAGGTAATCTCGTCACCAAAAACCAACCCCCCCAAAATTGTCTACAATTTAACTAAGATCTGTTAAGTGCACAAAATCATACCTTGGAGGTTTCATACCAAATAGAAATATATTATTCATGGCTTCCTAGATTTGCTGGTTCTTTACTAGAGGGTGCAATAGTTTTAAAATTCATTTCGTGTGTTATCTTTGAACCTCATACAATAGTTTTTTTTTAACGAATTGAGTTCATTTCGGCGTGTCTTATCGTTTCAGCGTTGAGCCTGGCGATGGGTGTGATCATGTACATCTCAGCCGTCAACGACGAAGTCGCCCACCACAAGAAGACGCAGACTCCGAACAAGCTGTTCTACTATCGCTACTGTTGGGCTTTCTTCTTCGGCGGCGCCACGTTCATCTGCGCCATGGTGGCCGCCGTCAGCAACATCTCCCTGTACCTACTCCGGTACTCGAACCTCGAGGACAAGGTACTCGTCACGTCCCACGCCATGGATCCTAAGGGCTACCTACCCGTCAGGGTCGGGAGTAAACTGCCGCGGGGCCTCCCAGAAACGGAACTGGCGATCTGACGCTGACCTATGACGAGGAGAGATCGAGACAATCGCAGACGTTACGCCAGAGTCGGACTGATGACTTGATGCTAGGGAGAAACCATGATGTATAGTGTCGCAGTGTTAGCCTTCAAATTAGTCCTTCTGGATTGAGGACTGATGCTTCTTAACGGAACTACCAATCCAGAAATTTTAAACCGGACGCTGAGCTTGTGATTCTCAAAGCGTGTCTGTTGCAGTGATATGTGTGCGCTTCTTTGTCCTATGGTTTCGGATTCGACCCTTAGTATATCTACTATGACGTTCGGACAGTGTAGTCTGCTGGTGCCTTGCGCCCGTGAAGCGAAAAAAGTACAAAGAAGACTGCATCGGCGACCAATTACCGAATATGACGTGTTTCCCGTTGCAGACCGGAAGTCGATGCGTCGAGGGCGCGTACCGGAAGTCGAAGAGGCCGTATACCGGATGTGGATCTATGTGTGCGTCGCTTCTTATCGTCCGATCCGATAAGCTGTTTTTGTGTCGTCAAAACGGACTTGAACATTCGCTCTGCCTTGTTTTAATTTATTTTGCACCAGGTGATAAAATTGTACTTGAAGGTTTTTCTTACTAAGATATATTATCAATTTCAGATGTTTCCAGCTAAAAACCGGCTTCGGAAATTCACACAGTCCTTGCAGACTGCAGCCTATGATGTTTTTGCATTTCGGGTCTCATACATGCAGAAGGAAGAGTCACATTGTCTTAAATTTGGACTAGGGGCGTGCTCTTTTATGGGAAATCCAAGTTGGGTGGAGAAAGATAGGGACTGCAGATGGCTCTATGGGGATAGGATGTTTGGTCGGTGGGGCAATAGAGTGGGACTTTTTGTGTAAGGAGCCTAATATGTAGTGGACTGATTGAATAATGTCGATCTTCAGGATTGTCTAGATATGTATACAGAGTTATAACAAAAGTACTTGTTTCCTGGTGTAGGTATTGAGGTATAACAAATGTACTTGTTTCCTTGTGTGCATACAGAGATATAACAAATGTACTTGTTTCCTTGTGTGGGTAAAGAGTTATAACAAATGTACTTGTTTCCTTGTGTGCATACAGAGATAAAACAAATGTACTTGTTTCCTTGTGTGCATACAGAGATATAACAAATGTACTTGTTTCCTTGTGTGCATACAGAGATATAACAAATGTACTTGTTTCCTTGTGTGCATACAGAGATAAAACAAATGTACTTGTTTCCTTGTGCGCATACAGAGATATAACAAATTTGTTACTTGTTTCCTTGTGTGGGTAAAGAGTTATAACAAATGTATTTACCGACTTTTGAACAGTTCTTCATTGAGTAATAATCTCACAATCACTTCGACGCGTCCAACTGTGGGATCAAACTGCGGCAGGAGATATTCCACCAAAAGAAAAAATTCTTTACTGTAAATAAAGCTTTTCTCTAAACGGGAGAGTTTTCAGTAGTTCTTCATCGACTAACAGACCAAAATTCGTGGAAAAGGACAACTCCTGACAGCGAGTAAAGCCTTTCTCAAAACCGTTGATCGATTGATGCAAAAATTTCGAAATGTAACAGGATTTACCTAGAATCGCTAGCTGCGTATAAGTGTGATGGTCTAGAGGGTGAAAATAATAGCAACGACCGTAATTATGATTGAGGAATCAGGATCGCTAATGAAGGTAACGTTTCTTGCGCCGAGCTCAGTAATGGAAGTAAAAACAAGCAGTCTATCATTCAATTATATTTAATGAGGAACTGACATTAAATGTTACACGAATTCGTAATGAGTTGGGGTATCTGATGCACTCACTAATGAGAATATATCTCGACTGGGAAATATAAATTCTATAAGTAAATAACTATGCCAAGCGAAAAAAGAATGCAGAAAAGAACGAATGAATCAACTGCCCAGTGAACGAACGAACGAACTAATGAACAAAAGAACGTTTGAACAAACGAGGAACGACAGAATGAACGAACAAACGAGTGAATCATGGTTAGACAGTTCTCACTATGCTGTCGAATCATTTACCGTCACAATCACTTACCCTGTTGCTGACGCAGAAAAGATGCGGCAAAGAAGCATCTTGTTTATCATCTCATTACAGAGGTTATTCATAAAATATGGATTCAAGAGGCTGGCTTGGACACAAGGTCGATATCAAGCACACCCCAGTACAATATTTGTATGTACGCTTGTGTGTTTGTATGCATGTATTAATGCATGTGCATATATACATATATGTATATATATGTAAATATGTACGCATGCATGTACTGTGTGTATGTAGCAGTAGTTCCAATGTTTAACTACATCTTATGGCATCAAAGGCCGTTGACGTCGCCCTCCTCCTTTATCCAGGCTTCGGACTGGCACTACCCGACTAAAGGCAGTGGCGGAGTTATATGTATATGTATATATGCGTGCAACTATATATACAAATATGTATATATACGTACGTAAGAACGTTTTTATGAATCTGCAAAATTGCCAGTCAACAAAACTCTCGGTATCCAGAGTTTTAATTGACCCCTGTATTCTATCAATAGCTTCAATCAGAACAAATTTCCGCTGAAATAATTTCGGCTGTGAATGCGGATACTTGTTAGATTAGACCATGATAAGCCTATATTCTAATGCTTAAGGTCGGCTGCACGTTCCTTGATAAAACCGGTTTCGTTACCTTTAGTAGCAGGAAATTGGGCGACATTAAGATTAACAAATGGCCTACATCATAGGCGTCAAAGCTTTAGTTTTTCCATAGCCAACGTGTAAGTTTATTTAATTAAATGTGTCTAATTAACGTGTAATTCAGTTATGGAAATGTCAAGTTTGAGTAAATTCTACATACGAAATGTGAAGAGACACAATCCGAAAATCGTAAGAGTAATTCCAAGATTCCTACAGCGCCCAACGAAAGCCACGACGCGTGGACCAGCCCATTCGCAGGCGCTCAGTCAAAACAAAATCAATAGGCAAAAGGGTTCAGTTCCAAAGACGTTCGACAGTTTCCTCAACCTCCGCGTATCGGTGTGTCCTTGGACTCTCCCTTCCTCCTACACTTTTCACGGAATATTTCATTCAAAACTCAAAAGTGAACTCTTTAAATTTCTTGTCCGAATTCCTTGCTTTCGTCATTCTTCTAATATTCAAGACACCATCTGCATGGAGGATTTTCGAACCGTGCTTTTTCGCCGCATTTTTGCACTGAAACTTCCCAAACCTACCTTCTTCCAACAAAGCACGTGCTGTTTTTCTGAATGGACCTCGACCTTGGACAGGTATATCATTGACCTGAAACTGGTAACTTTAAGATTATCTTAGCTCCTTTCGTTCTAAAGCATGAATCGCATCCAGCCGTTCGGTTCCCCACTCCAGCTGGGGGGAGCTTTCCCACATGAAACTTTTTCTAATTTAACCAATTAAGTGAGCTTATCAACCCCGCCATAGCAAAAGGCCGAGTTGCTCCATAATTGAAATCAGAAATGCTCTCTGTTTTTATGATATTTCGCTTTCCTTCCCTCCGACACCGCAGTGCGAAACCTCAGCTTCACACTCTTAAAGTGATGTCTACCAGCATCGAAAACTGTTGCGGCTAGAAATCTCATAAGAATTAATTGCCTGGTGTCAGTGCACAGTTGATTTGTGTGTACATTTACGTATGAGTCCAGCCACTTACTGTAGAGCCTTTTAAATACATCACAAAAGCGATAGCTGGGTCGGTTTAAACGATGTCAACTACTGCGAGGCAGTTTTGAGCAATCAGAACAGAAACCCACACATCTGTATCTGATTACAGGACACCGGAGAGACCAATACCTACGAAGACATAACAAGACTTGGACTAGACATGAGATAAGCACTATATTTTACAAATTATCCAAGAGAATGGAAGTGATTTACTCGCACTCATCGTCGTCAAACGGCTGCAGTCAGTAACTGGTGATGATGATGATGATAGGACACAGCGACTATCTTTATCACCAGACAATTACGTCTTCCGGCGTTCTAGCTACAATAGTACCTGTTGTTTTCAGACATGTCTTTTAAAGAGTGCATGTATACTGTAGAAGCCGAAATAAAGTTTTCAAAGAACCAAGTTAAGTACCCTAAAGAGCTTATACTCCTTGCTGATAGCACTGCGTTACTTAAACGCCTTACAAGCGCAGATCAAACTAGCGTACCATGCAGACAGTTATAGGTCCCTGCGATATCTACATCGACGCTGGTTTTACCGATTAAATACAGAGGCATTTAAAGACTTGTACGTGTACCAGACTGAAATCAGGGACACAGTGAACTGAACAAAATACTGTTTTGACTTTGTCAAAATTGGATTATAATTCGACGCAAAATGAAACTTCTGTGGATTTTCGTCAGTTTGTGCTCTGCAATATTTCAAGTCGATTGTCGGATCGGATGCAGTTTCTCGTCGGATGATTGGTGCAACTACACAAATGTTTTCGACGGAAGCAACGGTCCGCAATGGTTACGATCAGCGCCACCAGTACAACATAACGTCCAAAGTTACCTTGAACACAGAAGTTCGATGACGCTACATGGAGATCATTCCATGGAATGGCCACCAAAGGTGAATCATTACCTCTACGCGAGTCCCACTCGAAGCAACACGTTGGCCGAGATGTTCGCTGAGCTTAGGAGTCCCGTCATTGTAATAAACGACACGGGAAAGTGTCTTTATTTCAGCTATCACAACCGAATTCCTATCCACCTCACTCCCACTCTAATTGTTCGAAAGCGAAATGAAATCAATTCTTCGTTAGATGATCACGTAGAAGAAAATACGGTTCTTGCGGAATACTATTCACTGGAAAGTTCGAAATGGTTCGAGGCGCAGGTTCCACTTCCCGTCGGAGAATATCGTTTAATTTTCGCAGGGAAAAATTACGACACTGAAGCGATAGAGGGCGGTCAACTTGCCATTAGCAGCATCGCCATCGGAGACGGAAGCTGCGCAAGAACGGTTGCCGAACGGCTAGAGGCGCCGGGAGATTGTGGTTTCGAGGACGAGGAACTTTGCGGATACAGCTATACAAACGACTCCACGGTCAAGCTCCTTAAGGTTTTTGCGGAGAGCTTTTCCAGTGACGAACAATCGCAGAGGAGTCACAGCAGACCACCCGACGATCGATTCTTGGTCATGACTTCGAAATTCTACGAGATCGCTAACCTCGGTAGCAAAGCTAGACTTCTGTCACCCGAGATTTCAATTGAACGTGAAGGTAAGCCTATAGCCAAAAGCCACGATTGTCTCAGTAAAATTTTCTGTCAAGGCTCACAAAAGGCTCTCCTTTTATAAATTGCAAAGCGCATGCAGAGTATGTACCCGAGCATTTACATAACACTTCTGTGAGTTTCACAAAAAGCGCTATATAAATATCCGCATAATATGTGACAATACAGACTGCTTCAAAATCAGCCTTACGGACGCCAATAAACTGAAAATGTAAACATGTTAAAAGCTTCATTTGGGCCAGCTTGTTAAGTTCGTAATGATTGATTATTATGATTCCATTTGTTTCTTTACAAAGGTTGCATGCACCTGTGGTACTACAACAGCGTACAGTCGAAAACAGACGAGAACAACGCACTAAACATCATTAAACTGGAGCTGACAAACGAGAAACTTCTCTTCCGACTGCCAATCCCGAAGTCGAATCGAGACAGGTGGTATCAACTATATGGCGCTCTTCCAAGAGGAGCATACCGTCTGATTCTCGAAGTTATCTACACCAGCGACTTTGCCGAGAACGATTACGTTGGGTTCGACAACATCGAGATTTTCAATAAGTCTTGTTCGGTCATGAAGTCAAGCGCAGGCGTCTGCAGCAGAGAGATCCAAAACAACGGACACTCACTTTGTGGAAAAAGAGGATCCTGCCTTCAGACCGGAAAGAAGTCTTTTCGCTGTGTATGCGAAGATAGCTACTACGGAAACAGATGCGAACATAAATATCTATGCACACCAAATGCCAACCCATGTGGAAATGGCGGAACGTGTTTTTCTGATGGAAAAGTGGATTTTCAGTGTTACTGCCAACCAGGATACGAAGGAAAGCGTTGTGACAACATTAAAAGATGTGGATCTGCGGAAAATGCGGTCAAACATGCACGCATTGTTTCGTTCACAAACGATACATACGGAAGCACTGCTCAGTTTGAGTGCATCGAAGACTGGATTAAAATGGGCGATTTGACAGGGTCATGCTCAGCTTTAGGAAAGTGGGAAATTCGTGGCGTTTGTCTGTTACCAATTTGCTCAGAGCCCCCGAAGTTTCCGCGAATGACTCTCGTTAACGCTACGAACACGACGCTCAAAGGACAGGCCAGATACAGGTGTAAAGACGGGTTTACTATGTATGAAGATCAAGACTTTCTAACATGTCATGTAGACGTGAATCCGTACAACTACAACTGGGAAAATTTCAGACATACGGAGACGCTTCAGGGAAGATGGATTCGCAGCGATTGGTCTTCTAGACTGGAATGTCATCCAACTCCCAGTTGTGGTCAACCACCGGCAGTTGCAAATGCTAACGTAACTGTCACTAGCAAGCTGATGTATGGCATTGCAGCTTATCGTTGCAACACGGAATACGAACTAAACACCAATCAATCCATTGCCGAAATGAACTGTTCAGAACATGGGCAGTGGACACACAACATCCAGTGTTTGATGCTTCCCGATTGCGGTCCACCACCTAAAATTCCTTTTGCTGTCGTCAATTATACGAACACTACAATTAATAGCACAGCATCATATGAGTGCCAAGTCGGCTATCGTCTGATCGGCAGTGAGACAGCAGTCTGTTGGCGCATTAGCGACAATCGTCTTGAGAAGTGGATTGATTGGTTATTTGTCCCGATTTGTGAACATATTTGTCCTGTTAAGGTCGGTCGCAAAGGAAACATTACAGTAGCCAAGTTTCAGGTATCCCTCTGCCAACAGTCTGGCTTCGACACATTTACTACCAGTCTCAATTGTGGCCCGGCCGTATCGTATACTGTGAGAAAGAAACAAGAAAAGAAACCCGGGGAACAGACTGACGAGAGAATAATCTTTTACGGCAGTGACTTGTGTGTCTATGAGAAAATCCAGACAGTCAAGTTCTACGAAAACAGTGTCGTATACAACGCCACCAAATGCAAGACCTTCTGTTTTCAGTACCCGTTTGAAATCCGCGATATCACTGTTTACCACGAACTCAGATATACGCGAAATATTCAAAGTAGTCCTAATGTTCGCAAGTCATCCCTTTATATCGGGAAAGGTATTTCTGGTTTCAAAGTAGGTCAAACTACCAGGAAACAGACAATAGTGCGGTATGTCTCTCTGTCACTTTAACGATTTTCAGTATTACATCATGCAAAGAGTCCAAACTATACTTTGACTGGAATTGCCAGCTTCCACATCCCCTCATGTGGATTGCAAAATCAGTTTAGTACTTTTTCAGTAAAGCTACTCGTAACTACAAAAGTCTTTTTTAATTCAATGCCACTAGCTTAACTTTTACTTGTAGGGATTTTCAATTTCGATTTCAATTTCGTCAGACATTGCTAGGCACAGTTCTAAATACATAAAATAATGAATTTAACTTATAAAAAAGAGGAAAGATGTTAAACGATGGACTTATGGCCGGCGCCAGAGTATTTTGAGCCCTAGGCGAACCTGACTTACAGGCGGTAAGTGCGATAACTAATTTATATTAAATTAACCAAGTTAATACAATCTTCACACAGGAATGCAGCCGTTTCTTATTTTAGTATAATTAATTTATTAACAAATAGTGGCAAACGGCTGCAATGTATAAAAAAATTTCTGCAGCTTTTCTGCCCCCCCCCTCAGAAATGTGCCGCCCTAGGCGTCCGCCTAGTGGTTACCCAGGCCCTGAATCTCACTGTTTAGTGACAAGAACAGCTCTCGGCAGGCTTGCCTTTTCTGTCGCTGGCCCGAGACTATGAAACTCTCTTCCGGCAAAAGTACACAATTGTTTCGTGCCTTGGAAACAAGTTGAGGTTCATTTTGAAAATCGACTTGAAAGAGATGACAGGAAAAGTCGTTTCGAAAAGAAAATCTTCGATCGTAAAGCAGCCAGAAGTGAAATTTAACATCAGAATTGTTCCACCGGAAGAAGCGCTTCGACCAATAACTGAATTATCGAAGGAGAAATCGTTTGAAAAGAGTCTTCAATCGAGGAAAGAGGACATGAAATTTGAAGTTCAGTGTGAAAATTGCTCCACCAGAAGACGCACTTCGACCAATATCCTAAATGATAGAAATAGGTCGTTTCAATCAGAAATTTGAAGTTCAACGTAATAAATATTCCAGTTGAAGACGCAGTTCGACCAACTGCTGAATGATCGAAACAAAAATCTTCTCGAACAGAAAAAACCAAGAAGTTAATTAAGAGTGAGATTTTCCACTTAAAGATGGATCGTTCAGTAATTAATTGATTGATCAACAATGAAAAAACGTGAACACAGACAGCTCAACATAATAGTTGACTGATTTGAAAAAGATAGTTTAAACCAAAGATGTTAATAAGTTCCCTTATTAACATCTTTGGTTTAAACCAGACGTCCTACACAGCAAAGCTGCTTTCCTCTAATAATTAAATGAGTTTGACTGACATCGGCTGACAAACTAGACCATTCTCAAACGATGCACTAGAAATAGTCCGGCCAAGGCCGTTTGAACTGGCGGTATTTAAAGATTGACGAATAAAATTCAAAGTACATCAACCAGTCAACAAAACCCCCTTCGCCTGCATTTGGTCTCTCATCCATGTCGTGCTGCAATCAGTTTAAAAAAATACATACATTACCTACTGAAACAAAAATCTTAAAGGAAACGATAAGAAGAAATGAACTCATGGACAACGTCAACAACATTTTCATGTCGAAGACGTCAACGGCCTTAGTTGCCATAAGATGTCGTTAAACCCATGGACATTTATATATATATATATATATATATATATATATATATATATATATATATATATATATATATATATATATATATATATATATATATATATATATATATATATATATATATATATATATATATATATATATATATATATATATATATATATATATATATATATTCAAAGTATTCGTACCTCGAAGCAGTAACAACCAATGATAACAAGTATAACCTCCATGATAACAACCCGCATTCTGGCCTACAAGTATTGATTGACCTGTTGTTACTTTAACGGTCAGGCCAGTTCAAATGACTATTTATAGTTGCGTGTCTGATTGGACACGCCTCATCATTCTAGGTTTTAACGTTATGTATCATTCCTTAGTTATGTATTAATAATCAAATAATCGTAATCATAATCTCTAGATTTCTACAGCGCCCAACGAAAGCTAAGTTGCGGCAACCAGTTTTTTCACAGGCGCTCAGTCAAAACAAAATCGATAGGCAAGATGAGTTTGGTGCCAGGTCAAGATCCAAGAGTCATGCAGGCAGGCAGTCAGTTTCATTACCACGCGAGTTTAATTTATTACCACAAGAAAGTAACAAACCCAAAATCGTAATCGTAAACTTGAGATTTCTTCAGCGCCCGACGAAAGCTAAGTCATGAGAACCAGCTTATTCACAGGCACTCAGTCAAAATGAAATTGATAGGCAAGAAGGGTTCGGTTCCAGGTCAAGATCTAAGAGTCAGGCAGACAGACACGGTGGGTGGTGTTTGAAATTGGATCTCCAGGATATATATCGGATAGAAGAGAAATCAGGATAGGATCTGCACAAGAGGAGTGTTTCAACCACCCAAGGTTAAAGGTTTAGTCACCCTCAACACAGGGACATTGTTTTACACGCGTTACTATTACGATTACTACTCTTAGCTTCTGATTTGTAATCCTGTTCCAATGGAATCGCCCCTTTTGGAGCTTATATAGGAATAATCGTAATTCCGAAATTTCTACAGCGCCCAACGAAAGCCGCGCCGTGGGGACCAGCTTATTCACAGGCGCTCAGTCAAAACAAAATCGATAGGCAAAAGGGTTCGGTTCCAGGTCAAGATCCAACTATCAGACGGAGCGACAGCGTGGCAGGTATCGAGGGTGGTGTTTGGGGTTGGAGAGATAAGAGGAAGAAGGGAATAGCTAGTCTGTTCCTGGGGTTTGATGTGGTTTTAAGTAGCCACGAGATAAAGATCTTCTGGCAGGCACCAATGTATCTGGAATGGTAACATCAACGACAGATGGTCAGTCTGGACCAGTTAACGAAGAACATGCACACTAGAAATCAATTCTTTCTTGAATGTGCTTTTTCCTGAAACCTGTAACTTGGTTATCCAACAAAATGGTCAGTTCTGTCCATTGTCTCTTTTTTCTGCATACTTTTAAATCAAAAGCTCATACCTTCTAATTCTGTTTAAACTGTAAATTTTCGATTTTTGGAAGACAGGTAACCCAAAACATAACGGAATAAACAGACACAAATTTCATGGATTGTTATCTGCTTCTGAGTTGTAATCTGTTCATGTAAGGCTTGTGAAGAAATTAATTCTATATTCTTCATTTCTTATCAGATTAAAAAATTTCAGCAGTGACACAAGTTTTACAAGGTACCAGACATAACCTGTTGGTGCTAAAACCCTAATAACCTACCACTTTCCAGGTGACATGTGTAACCTACCTTCAACACTTGAGCAAAATTTAAGGGGACAAATACCAATTAAGGCAAGTGCTCTCGACAGCAACATTGTATTGCTCGCAATTTAGACAAAGCAACTGAATTCCGAATAAGGATGAGGATGAAACATTAGAATTCAAACTAAAATGAGCAGCTTTGCTGCTAATGTTCTTACACTTCCAACAAATTTCCAGAATTCTAGCCAACTTTCAACTTGACTAAGATGCAGTTGCAGCTTACCAAACTAGATGAAATAACGGTTCATCTGCCGTAATTCAACTGCCAAGTTTCACTTGCAAGTTATTTCTTTTCAAACAGAAATAAACATAACAAAAGCTAAATTTCAAATGAAACTCCCCACTGAAAATTTCACAGAACGCCAGGAGTGACAGCAAAACTCCAAAAGCCCAAATTTTCTAACAGCCTGAGTTTGTATCTGCCCAGATACAGCTGCCAAGTGTAAGTGCAAGTGATTCTTTCGAGATGGAGGCAAAGAACAAATGCCCAAATTTAAGATTATAGTCACAATGGAAAATTTAACAAAATGCACATCGAAACTCAGAAGGCCCAAATTTTCTGCTAGAACACTTCCCATCCCAGCTGAACACAAGTGTGAGTCAACATAAGATACTAAGGGGTCCCTTTCAGCTTCAGAATATCAACACCAACATGCAACTCTAAATGAAAACAACAGGTCACACACAAAAATTTTGCATTATAAAAACTGCTGCACAAATCGACACCTGTCTGCCACATAAACACAACTGTGGTGGTCCAAGTTTCAGTCACTTACAACTATTATAAACCAGACAAAGCAGGTGTCCAACCAGTTCCATGACCATAGCACAATGTGCGTGGCAATATGTTTTTAAACGGCAACTGAACAGTACAGCAGAACATGCAAGTCTAATCGGCATGTGGCACAGTCCCGAATCGTCGGCTAGCCGAGAGATGGATCCCGAAATCTCAGGGCTTGTTCCCGAACACGGCGCTCGTACTCTGCTTTGTTTTGGCTGTCAAACAAACGTGCTTACGTTAACAAACACATCAACAACTGTTTTATGAATTTCAAACTTGGCAAACAAGTTTATTGAATTGAGAAAAATTTGTCACAACATAAAAACAGTGCAAATCAAAGTCTTTGTTGCCATGAAGGCATTTTTGACCTTACATTCAGTAACACGATTTCATCTGTCACCTCTGGACAGGAGACCGTTGGTTGAGTTCTACAAGTGTGTGTGTGTGTTTGCCCACCACAAATTGACTCTTCTAGTTAACAGTACACTGTTTCTCTTGCTGAGGTACTTTCTGTTATTAATGATATCTAACATCGTTTATGCATTTAAAAGGCTCTACATCAAATGTCTAGATAAATAACTAATTGATAAAATAGAAGTATTAAAACAAAAGCACTCAGGTATTCAAACTCTAAATAATTTTGAATCAATTAATGGTTAAGTAATTTAGCTATCAGGAGAAAAGTTCGCCAGAAATGAAGAATTACACCTGGATGCAATATGTCCACGAAAAAGCTAAACATCTATCCGACCTATCCAACATTTCTGGCGTTGGGCCAAATGATAGCTGTAACATACAGGTTGCAACTATCTGCTGGGAAATGTACCTAAAAACAGGAATGCTTCGAAGAATTTTATCCATCTATCTTTCAATCCATCCATCCGTACTTCAATCCATCAATCTGTCCGTCCGTCCTTCAATCCATCAATCAATCCATCCATCCATCCATCAGTCCTTCAATCCATCAATCAATCAATCCATCCATCCATCAGTCCTTCAATCCATCCATCATTCAACGATTACAAAATGTCACAATCTATTCTACACTTCATCGATCTCCACAAAATCATTTTGTGCATTTTGTGTGTGACGTTTTGGGCAAGTGAAACTCACCAGTAGATCGTATAAGCCTCGGCTTGTGCAGGGTCTTTTACATTTGGTTCATTTAGAAGTTCCTGGATGCCTAACAGAATCTAAAACCAACAGTAAGAATTTGCAATTTTTTCTTTAAGGTTATCAACCCAGACGTGCCTCCAGTCCAGCCCATGCAAAACATAACAGGTCAAAAACTGAGGAAGGCGACCACAGCAATTGTTTGAACCAGGTAGCAGAGATCAGTGTTTCCACGCAAATGGCATCCGAATGCCTACGATTCCTCGCTCACCCAATGGACACATGAAGTGTTAACAAATGTCTTATTTACTTACTTAACTGAAGAAGCACTAAGTCACCAAGTTGATCAACATCAAGCTGACGTCTTAAAGTTATTCTTAGTTCAGAGCAGATATCAGACAAATGATCACAGATGTTACCTGCTTGATGGTCACAGCTGGACGCCAATCTTTTTCTTCGTCGAGAAGAGACAGACACACTGTTCCAGAGGGATAGACGTTCGGATGAAACAGAGGCGGCTCAAACTTGCCTGTGAAAACAGGAATATCAACATTTTGACTACTAAACACTGGCATCTCATCCAGGTGTCAAGATTTTGGTAAATATGGCCCAAGTAATGGCTCAAGTCCATTCTGATTGGGTAATTGCCTCCAACCAATGGGTTTTATGTGAGTGACTACCTTCTTGGAACTGCTAGAAAGTCATGCCGCAGTGAGGTTCTTAATATGTGCTATATAAGATTTTAGATACATACATACATACATACACTTAGGCCTAATTCATACATGTAGCTAGTTAAACAGTCACCCTACCTACAAGGCCACAACACATCTTTCAGCCCACAAACACGAGACCGCACTAATTTCTAATGACTCCCAAAGACTACAGATTTTTTATTTTGTATGCTTCACAGATGGGGTGCTGTCGATTGCAACACAATACCTCTCACCCAAGGCTTCACAAGCAACAGACAGCTCCACATTATTAAGCCATGAACCCATGAACACTAGAGCAATTTACTTAAAATAATCAATAAGCTACTTTGGCCAGGTTTTGGGAATGGTGCCGACAGTCTGGGTGCCACATTTC
The DNA here is from genome assembly GCA_964023275.1 of Norana najaformis. Lineage (NCBI taxonomy): Eukaryota > Metazoa > Annelida > Clitellata > Crassiclitellata > Hormogastridae > Norana > Norana najaformis. The sequence continues at coordinate 20,949,072 of OZ029927.1, forward strand.
AGGTAGGCACCCATGTATCTGTGTGCCAGATGAGAGACATAATTGCAATCCAACATTTCTAGAGTCTCAGTATCTACTAAAGATGCACAGGACATAGCTATCAGTGCTTTGCCTTAAAGAAACAAAATATTCTGTACTAACAAGTTTCACTGCACAACAGAAGTTATGATTATCTAAATATTTACTAACACATTAGTGCAAATATTCATATTTATAAATCATATAAATGCACAAATTATATATAAGCACAAACTAACCATTGTCAGTATTTTTCTGTAAGCTATGCTACATAAATCTAAACTTTTATATCACTTTACAATTAAAACACTGAGCTACATCAGATAGTAAACTTAAATTAAAACTAGAATGTTCTACAGAAAATACAATTTTACACGTACATTTTGGAGGAGATGAAGGATAGTCGTCTTTGAAAAGCATTCTCAACTTATACAGCCCACCTTCCCAAGGTGTCTGGCAAAACAAACATCACAGTAATTTAGTGCTGTCTTCTTTTTTCAAATCTAATCTAATCTAATCTAATGACTAATCATTATTATCATAAAGCATAAGGCATCAATTCATGATCATTTCAAATGAAATGGTATTGAAAAATCTTTGAATGCTGATAGATCAGAGAAAACAGAAGCCAGGTGGGCAAGTAAGTTGAAATATATGATTCTGCAGTTTAGACCTGAATAACATTAAACAACTGGCAGAACATACAACTTTGGACGAGTCACAAAGAATGCCCAAAAGCCAAACGCTTTTCCGGTTGTCTAATTAGGAATGTCCAGCATCTGTAATCCAACTATTGTGGGTTCAATTCCGCTAAGTAGACTGTGTGTAACAAGTTGTTCATGCACACTTGTTTCACACCTCAGATTTAGTGACCCTGTGCTTGTAAAATGTCGAATAGACAAATAGACAAACAAGAAAAACTCACCCCTTTTTTGCCTGGAATGCCGCACTCCCAGTTCATGAGATTTAAAGTGCCATCAGCAGCTTTTGTCGGACGGGCCACAAAACCCTGCACAAAACCCAAGAGTTTTTTTTACATTTCTTTAAACAAACTGTGCAGTGAGGAACTGGAATTTTTAAAACCACCAACTAATTGAAGATCTCAAAGTCTCTTCTTGTAAACGTATATTCTTACATTTAAAAATGGCAGATCAAGCACCTAATCTAATCTAATCTCAGAACTTCTATAGCACCATTCTAACAGTTCACAAGGCATCAATTCAACGTGCATAAATTCTCATCGCCAGATCAGATAATCCAGCAAGAAAGATACGTGAATAGGAGGCGCCACTGGGATGTTTATAACGAACATGGAAGTACGCATCTAGAAACTACATAAAGTGTCTTTAAGTACGTCATAAAAATGCTGCCTACGGACATGGCTACCTTGTGTGGTTTTCGACCATTTTTCTTGACTCCTCACAAATAAAATTAATGCTATTGTGGATTCTTTCTCAGTCTAAATGTTTTGAACTGCAACAGACACTATGACTTCAAAGCATGTTGCTTAGTATCGTCGAATGATGCCTTGTCCAAGAGACTATGAAGCAAAATTAATGGAAAAACTATCCACCATTACCTAAATAATACTAACAGTCTTGGAACAAATATAAGTAATGTAGTACTGGATTTGACAAATGGCTTAAAAGAATGGAGTTCATTCATCCGCACCCATTTCTGCAAAAATGGTTGACATCAGGACATGATTCAATAATGATGAACACATAAAAACAAGCAATATTGCTTAAAATAAGACACCACCCAAAACAGACATTAAAACCCTAACTGGAACAAATACAGACAAAGACGTTAAAACCTTAAACTGAACCAGACTTACAAAAGGGTGATCCTTGCGCCACGCTTTCCTTTCTTCCGAGAGTCGACCAACTGCTATTCCTGACATGTTGCTGTGTAACGACGTCTATGAAGCGTGTGTAGACGTCTTGAACTGCAGCACAGAATTAACGTTTAGTTTAAATGATCCTTTCTAAGGTTGGTAGACAGTGTTGCATTTAGAGGCCTAGTAAACTCCATGGAAACAAGTAAGTAAGTAGCCCTTATCTGTCAAGCACACATGCATTACATTGCACAGAGTGATTACATACATATTTAAAATAGATAACACCAATACAGCAAAACGACATGAAAACAACATATAACTAAAAATGCATCGCTTTAGAAAACTAATTTTAAAGGGATTGTGGTCTTCATGAACCAAAGATAAAAACCTGTTTGTGTTTCTACAGTGAAATTCCAAGCACTGGCGTGAGGGAGTTGCTTATGTCTAGAGACAATCTAGCTTAAAAGTCGCTGACTCAACTAGAAAATGGCTCATCGCAACATATATGTAAAAACACTTATTTTAAGCTAGAATCGCCTGTCTCTTGATAGGCTTATTAGTGCAGTGAGCTCCGTTTGTGAGCAGGTTTGACGATAACAGTACAATTAATCACGAAATCGAATCGATTTGGATTTTGGCGCCCAGCAACACGAGTTCTCGAGTGTACACAGGATTTCTGATAACGTTGGAAAACCTTTATGGTTAACTTATAAAACTGGTTTACCAGTACCTTTGGCTGTGTCCATATCAGGTCTTACTGATCGTAATAATGGGATTCTGTCAGCTGGTCTTCCAATCAAAGCCCCAATTACTTTTGGTTTCATCGCCATGCCTTAAGGGGAGCAGGCATGCACTTTTGTCAGTTTTCATAATTACTGATCCTATTTTTACCAGCACATATTTGGGCAAACATATAATAAAGTAACCAGTAATCGTATTCGCTTATATACTTACTGTCTACAAATCAAAACACGCAAATATTTTATTATTAACGACAATTCTGAAAATTCGCTTTTGTTCAGGAAACCACCGATGAGTTCTCGTTCGCTGCCTTCTCGATCTTGCGAGATCTCGTCAGAATTTTATGAACTTTGAAAAAAGTTTAGAAAATAATAAAATTATACTCGTACCTATTTTTCTTTAAAGCTAAAGACTTTACAATATTTTAAATAAAAAATAATTATTTAACTAAAATTTAAAGTTTAGGTTTAGTCATCTCACCACAGGTGATGATAACAGAAAGTTAATCCACATTTTCTAGCACTATGCTAACGTGATGCGAACGGCATAACTTTTAAATGTCTGAAACAAATAAAATCGAGCAAAAATTTGCTTTCAGTCAGGTGGTTTGGCGTCTGAGAACCTTTTTTGTCTACAGGAAGTGATAAAATAAGTTAAAGAATTTAAATGGCTTCCCTAGAGCAAACTGGATGTTTGAGAATTTTGCTTATAGAGAATAAATACAATTCTTTCTTTATCTAGTTATAAGTAATCGTAATCGTAAGCTCGAGATTTCTACAGCGCCCAACGAAAGCTAAGTTGCGGCAACCAGATTATTCACAGGCGCTTAGTCAAAAACAAAATCGATAGGCAGGAAGGATTCGATTCCAAGTCAAGAACCAATCGTAATCGCAATCTCGAGATTTCTACAGCACCCAACGAAAGCTAAGTCGCAGGAACCAGCTTATTCACAGGCGCTCAGTCAAAACAAAATCGCTAGGCAAAAGGGTTCGGTTCCAGGTCAAGATCCAAGAGTCAAACAGGCAGACATAAGGTAAGAAAACTTAGCATCAGACTTGTATTCGAGTCCAGGTTTCCTACTTTCAATTCGAGTTCTCAATTTCCAAGTGTTTGTTCAAGTCCTGGATCTCCAAGTCTGAGTTCAATTACGAATTCTGCATTAAGTCCGCGTCGAGTACTTATCGTGACATAGGCATAATTTTTACTGTACGGAACAGTTTTTTGGACGGAGTTAATCGCTTCATAGCAATAGCCATTCCACCCCGGTGGAATTAACTCCCGCCAGAATTATGCCGATTATCTTAACCATTATACTAACTCACCAACACTCCACCCCTTGCAATTTCTACGTAGATCTTTTGCTCAAAACTTAATATACCCCTCTTCCACAAATCCTGTCCTAATTCTTCATCTTCCCCTTATCGATTCCGCTCTGATTCCAAATACCATCCTCTGTATACCCGTCTGACTGCCTACCTGTCTGACACTTGGATTTTGACTGGGAAGCGGACCTGACCCTTCCTGCCTGTCGACTTTGATTTGGTGAGCTCCTGTGACTAAGTTGGTTCCAGCCATTCAGCATTCCAGACGCTTATATCAAAAATCTTAGAGTCTTAGCTTATATTAGCATCTCGAGTTTACCTTTACGGTGACTAAGAACTAGAAACGCAGCAGAAACAAATCCCCCAAAATGCACTGCCGCCGGCCATCTTGTTTATTTTTAGAGATGACATGAATTGACTATATCTGACAACAACTACGACCCGAGAGAGCTAGACAGCTCTGTCGCTCGTAATTTATGCACATATTTGCGGCATTTCCCCAAATCTGTTAGCTATCGCGTGACCCTGGAATCGGGGTGGAACTTGCCGAAATTGGGCGCATTTCGAGCAAGCACGTCAAAGTGTCAGGGGCCCTGACGACGCTTAAGGCTGCCCCGCCTGCTGCCCGACCTGCCTCAACTCCACCGTCTACAACAGTCGTAACTACCATGAATAACCATTTTGTGAATAGCGTGACCAAGGCGGATAGCCCGCCGCCCCAAGCGGAAAAGGTGGAGGATATGGATGTTACGGAAGGTCAGTGGTAATGGAGTTTCAGCTTTCGATCAGTATGTCTCAGTGGCCTGCTCGCTACGGAATCGATAAATTCCTGGGGATAGAGTTGCAGATCATAGTGGTCGTCGTGGATAAGGACTTGGGCTTTGGATAAAACATTTACCTATTCAGAAATTTGCTCGTAAAGTGACGATAAGGCTTAGGAACAGGCGGGACTAAGGCAGATGCAGCAAAAGATCAGAGAAAGGAATGGGAAGTGACACTGCGTAAATTATCACAAAGTGGCAACTTTTATAGCGCCGTTATCGCGGCATACAAGGCCTCAATGTATAGTTGCTTATAAGGCCCATCACAGTGTTCGTCTTGCATGCTTGGTGTGACAGGAAATGAAATCCATGACACATAAAATGTTTTGGACAATGTGTAAACATTATAGCTGTATGTAAGTATGTATGTATATATGTATGTATGTACGTACATACGCACATACGTATACTCATCTGGCAATTTTAATATGAATCAAACTTCCATCAACAATTTGTCTTCCTTCTCTCCATCCTGAGTCCCACATGTATCACAGATACTAGGGCCACATTAATTGATGACATTATTCATTATTGCTGCGTTAATAACCATTGCATTTCCTGCTCTGTTAATTAGTGGCCCAACTTGAGCTGGTATACCCATTGCATCCAGCTTAATTGTACTCTCTGCCTGACTTTTGGATCTTGACCTGGAACCGAACCCTTTTTGCCTATCGATTTTGCTTTGACTGAGTGTCTGAATTAGCTGGTCCCCGTGACGTGGCTTTTGTTGGGTGCTGTAGAAATTTCGGGATTACAATTATGATTAGAGCCAAGGATATAACCTCTTTTTCTATTCCGCTTTCATCTCTTGGTGTATTGTAACTTTCGTTTGGTAGATGGTGGAACACAGCCTTTGCTGACTGCCAGCGATTTGGAGAAGACTGAAGATATACCTGCTGCCATGGAAACAGAGAACATCCAGGAAGATGAGCTAGAAGATGGTAAGAAATAAACGACAAGTCGAGCGAGGCACTGGTCTTTGGGATTCGTCCCTTGGTGGTTCAGGGCCTTAGAGTGAAATGAGCACCTTGTCTGTGTTCCACTCAAAACTGAAAACACTCCTCTTCCACAAGTCCTACCCTGATTCTTCCTCTTCCCCTTATTTCACTATCTGTTTCAATTCCAAACACCATCCACCACAGCCATCTGACCGCCTGCCTGCCTGATGATTGGGATCTTGACATGAAATCGTAAATATAATCCCAAGATTTCTACAGCGCCCAACGAAAGCTGCGCCACGGGGACCAGCTTATTCACAGGCGCTCAGTCAAAACAAAATCGATAGGCAAAAGGGTTCGGTTCCGGGTCAACTGACCCCTTCCTCCCTATCAATTTTGTTTTGACTGAGCACATGTGCATAAGTGGTTCCCACAACTTAGCTTTCTTTGGGTGCTGTAGAAATCTCAAGCTTATGATTATGATTACGATTACTGTTGGTTGTGGTGTCTGCGATCAGCTACACTAAACCATTTGTCTCCCTCTGACATCATAGACTATCGGTATGAATTCTCCCAAAATGGATTCAGCAATTCTGCACCAGCCATCTGGAATAGTCTCCCTGTTTACATTGCTCACAACAGTATCTCACTATAAATATTTGTAAAACGGTTGAAGACCTATTTGTGTTGTCTTACTTGTTGTTTGACCCACCCACACCTGCTATTCCTCGCTTAGCTGATGCACGCATGGCATGTTAACAGTTGCATTACTTACTTATTTACTTACCTAACTACTTACTATTTACTGGCTGAGGGCTTAAACAGGAAGTGAATGCCTAATCATGTGTCCCACTATGCTTGAAAATGGTTCTATTTTAATTAGGCTGAGGTGGGAGAGCTTAGTGTAGATATTTGAAGAGACACTGTGTATATTTAGTGAATGAAGGAAGTACTGAATGGATGAATGAATGAATGAAAGATTGAATGAATGAATGAATGAATGTCAGGAAGTTCTTTGATTTAGATGCCTTTCCTACTGAAGGCAAACTTATTGAACTATTTCTGTGTATAAAATCGACTCCTTATCTCTCTTTTTACACAGATTGTCTAGCATAGGCAGCATTTTTTTAGGTACTTAAACGATGCTGTATCAAGTTTCTGGATACTCACATACAAACATACTTAAAGATCTTTCCGTGCAAACTGCATCGTGATCGTGAGTTTATGCTAAATGTTTTCAGACGAAAGTCGAGCTGAAGGAACATTCCAGTACATCCTGCATGCCGTCAGTAAACTGAAGGATACAGTACTGAGCCCTCCATACTTTGTCCGGAACTTGCCCTGGTTAGTACAGTTTTCTGGTCTCAGTTATGTATTTGCCGCAGTAAAAAGTGAAGCTCCTGTGACCCTTGTGAAATGCAAGGGAGGTGTTCACTTCCTGCTCTTCAGAGTTGATCCGGAAATGGACGATTCCTAAGGTCATAAACATTGGGCCAATGCATCACAGGACTTGTGATTTACATCCCAGCTTACATTGGTAATCTAATCTAGTCTAAAAACTTCTATGGTGCTGTTATCATAATGCCCAAGGCAACAGTCGATGGTCGCTTCAAGTCAGAATTGCAATTAAAAATCATAATCCGTTGAAGAAGCTGGGTCGAATTCTGGTAGATCAGAGAGGTAACAAATTATTCTGCTTGGTAACTTGTCCGTGGGTCATTGTGCAGAGTCCACTCAGCAGGCTTGAAACTGCAGTCGTTGGATCGTTATGGGATATTTGCCCCATCAGCCGCACTGTGTCTGGAAATGGCAGACACTGATGCAACCAGAATGCTCATATATATATATATATATATATGTAATATATATATATTCATTTATTGATCCCAAAAAAAGAAATTGACAACAACCAATACACAAGTTTGACATGAAACATTGTCAGGTTATCGGGAACAAGGGGTAGACCCAGAAGGGACCATAGTCCCGCTTAATTAGGGCCACCAATTAATATGCAATGCAATGGCGACGTTAAGTATACATTTTAAATCTTAACTACGAAAATTATAAGGACATAGACAGCTGCTTGCTGTAAAAAAGATTTTTGCCTATATACTGAGGCAGTAATGTGGCCTTTTATAGAATTTGTATTAAACTGTCTGTTCTAATCTAATCTAATGACTTTTAAAGTGCCGTTATCATGATGCCTAGGGCTTAAGTCAGCGGTCGCTTTAAGTGAAATTCGTGGTCGTTGGAGAAACTAGGTCGATTTCCAATAGGTCAGAGAAACTGCATGCACTAAGCAACACTGATTGTGCTTTGAGATCAAACTGTGAGCATTCTGTGGGGAAGAGCTGCTGAATAAAATCATTCATTAATGACTTTAAATCTAACGGATCTCAACTGGTTCTGTGCTTAGGCCTGTGGTATTCCTTAGAAGCAGCCATACATAGATGCCTTATGCATTGCGATGATGGCGCTATAGAAGTTGCCACTTAAATGCGCTTATATGACGTAAAAGGTCCTATTTCAAGTGTCTTAATACATGCATACACGATTGCCTTACCAGGCAATCACAGTAACCAGGCAGAAATTGAACAATAGAGGAGAGAGCTTGGAGATTAAGAAGATGGGAGAATTATTATTATTTATTTCTGCATTTATTACGTTCCACTATTTAATGACTGAGAATCAATCGATGGCACTGAGCAATTATAAGTGAAAGACTTGTCCAAGGTCCCTACACTGTAAACGTTTCGGATGAGGCCTAAACCCATACTCTTCACGTTACAAGCTGTTCGCTCTATCCAATATGCTATGATAGAATGATATAGAATGATAGATATGAGCAGGCCTAATCCTGCAGGAACTTATGAAATGGAGCACACAAACAACCCTCACAGGAGAAGACTCAAACCTGTACTTAGCTGAGCGCTCTAACCAATCAGCCACCATGACCCACACAGATGGGAGAAGAGCAACTGTCAATTGGTATTGTGTTTCTTTAGGAAAATCATGGTAATGCCACGGCTTAGTCAGAGCAGCATGTCGGACAAGCACTCGCAGAAGAACCTGGCTTTCTTCCTTCAGTGCAACGGAGAATCGGACTCGATGTAAGAAAGAACGTCTTGTTTATAAATTTTTTGTATTCACGTGAGGCACTTGTTATGCATGCTTAGTAATTGTAATTGGAAATTTGTATAGCACCTCTTCAAGAGAACCTACTCAGAGGCGCTCTCTGTACTGACGATATTAAATGTTATTAAGAACAGAACAAAGACATTGCTGAGATGACTAGAAGAGTCACCAGTGGCAAGCTTGCACACACGAGCAAAGCCCAACCAACAGGTTCCCAACCAGAGCTGAATGATGACAGCTTGTTCAGAGTTTCTGAAGCACATAGCATCGAGGATGAGGAACGACGATGGGTGATGTGATTGGTGAATTTTAATCCGAGGCACAGACTTTTTTGTACAGTTCTGAACAGGAGTAAGTCAGGACATCTTTGGAAGAAATATTGGGAGTGACGATGATTGCTGCTGAAAAAAAACAAGGGTTATTTAAGAAAATGCGTTGAACTTGGTAGCTATTGTCAATTGTTAAATGATTTGGATGTAGAAAATGCAGATAAAGTTTTAACCTGGAACGAAGTTTATACAGAGGAAAGATTTTGCTCCTGGAGGTGGTTAAGAGAAGTGTAGAATTTTCCAGACAGAAGACACTATAGCTAATGAAAAACATAATGCTTGAGACCCAAATTTTTTCAATATCCTGCTCAGCTGAAGGTGTTCCTTGCGTTGCTAACACGTCATAGTCATGACTGCCTCTTACGTTCATTTTTTAGGGATGATCTTCTATGCTAAACTTTTATTATTTTGAGTAATGACATTAGTAAACTTACAAAATTGGAAGATTGCATAGGATTAGGTTAAAAGTAGTGCTAAAATTTGATTCTTTAGGTCTTGGTCTTGTTACGGCATCGCAGAATTGAAACTTCTGAACCAGAAACCAGATGGAAAACCTCTCATTCGAAGTAAGGTTCTGCAGTCTTGCAATGATAATGTTAAGAGTTTAATTTACATTACAATCTTGGGCCTTCTCGGCAGCCAGTTCAAAGCTTTGGAATTCACTGCTGATTTCAGTTTGTTCTGTCAATTCTTTGATGTCATTCAGGGCTAAACTAAGGCTGCATCTCTTTCAACTTGCTTACCCATCACATATAGCCTGGCTTCTGGTTTCTTTGACCTATTGGAGTTTTGACTTGACTGTTCCAATGGATTATGATTTGGATTGCGATTTTCATTTTAATGTTTCTTGTTGCCCAGCTTCAGTTTGCAGTTTTGCAATTTGTAAATTATGTTTATTCTGTTGTTCTGTACAGCCTTCTTATAACTTGCTACATTAAGTCACCGTCATGCTCAGGGTTCCTGGATCTGCTGTTCAGTCCAGCTTCCCTGAACATAGTCATCTGTCAACTCTGGATGGAAATCTGTTGGTCGGGTTGTTTTACAGTTGCACTGTAATGTGATTTCTCATTGTAATTGTAATTGTAATCTGACATTTATAAAGCGCCACTTCAAGAATAGACTCATCAGAAGCGCTCCCGAACCAGTGAGACCACTGGCAAATAATACAGACTTCAGGCGCTTGTGAAACTGCGGAAGAGACAAACTGAGGAATACTAGCTGGAGCTCTTGGGAAAGGCGATTCCAGCTATTGGGTCCAACATAGGCAAAGCTTCTAGACTGTGCTGTAGCAGTGCGCATACGAGGGACAGTCAGAAGTCCAAGGGAGGCCGACCGACATGACTACATATATAGAATAGATCACAAATTTAATTCTTGTTTAGAACGTGTCATCATTTTAATAGGTCCTCGTTGTAACAAGCTAGCTGATACAGTATCCAACTGGAGCATTATACCTATGTATGACTGAAGTATAAAGTTGTATTCTTCTTAATAAATACAGAAATTCAACATCTGTTTTACTGCAAAGAAAATGACTGGGGCTTCAGCAACTTCATTACGATGTCTGTGAGTTTTTCATTTTGCTGGTTTTTCGATCCATATAATCTATATTCTGCTTGACAGCTGAATTTTTTAAATTCAGTTTTGAAACATTGAAGTCAAGGGTCAAGAAAAGGTAGAACTAGAAAAATGGCTTTACTCTTCTTGAGTTATGGCTCTGCTTATGTGTTTTACCTCAGTATTTGGAGCTGATCTGAAGTTAACGATTACCACAACATAGTAATAATGACTTTATTTATCTGAACTTCAGTTATAGCATGGCAATTACATTGTAATGTGAATTCACGTGTAACATGGCTACGTACAATATATAGAATAGATTGCAAATTTAATTCATCTTTAGGTACGTGTCATCGTTTCAATACATCTTCATTATAACAAGCTAGCTGATACAGTGTTTATCTTGTCTGATTGAGGACTGTAGCATCTTTGCTGCTTATTTTATCTAACCATGGATTACAGAATCGTGGCTGGTTATTTTGTGTGAACATGGACCATACCATTTTGACTGTTTATTTTATCTCAACTGATTAAATTCAGGATGAGTGAGGATTAAAAACTTGGTTCAATAAGATAAATGATCTTATCTTGGCTGTGGACTATAGAATCTTGGCTGGTTATTTTGTGTGAACCATATGATGGATCATACCATCTTGACTGTTTATTTTGTCTCAACATGGTCTGTAGAATCTTGGCTGTTTATTTAATCGAAACACAGACCATGGTATCTTTGTGTTTGTCATGTCTGACCATGGACCATGTCACTGTGGACAGTTTTTGCATTCTCTTGGTCTTGTTATCCTCGAACATTCTTTACGATGTGAATTCCTGAGTAACTCAGTTAAAGACAAACTTGGGCGTAAGGATCCCAAATTTAATTCAGCAGTTTGGACAGTTTTCCTTAGTCTTGATCCTGTGTTTGTGATGGTTTCAGGAACTTCTGGATCCTGACAAGGGGTACATAAAGGACGACTCCATAACTTTGGAGGTATACGTCAAGGCCGATGCACCTCACGGCGTCAGGTATTCTTATAAATTATCTAGTCCAGAGCGATGTACGAGAAACCCTAACCCTAAAGCTTCCCTGGATGAGCAAGTTAAAGTCTGATTTCTCTGTGTATTGTGTATTTGATTTGTGTATTGTGTCGTCAGAAGTTGCCACTTGAAGGTGCTTATATTACTTGGAGAGGCCTATGTCAAGTGCCTAGGTATATAAATACATGATTGCCTTACCTAAACTCTGTGTGTGACGCGTTCCGTCTATTTCACAGGGATCAGTGATTGTGGTACTGTGAGATTTAATGAGCCTTGCTGCCTCAGCATGTTACAGTTTATAATAACACGATATTATTATTACAAAAAAAGATTTGTAACGCACGCAAAGTCACACAGATATGTGGATCTGGAACACGGGTAGTCAGCTGCTAGGTAGCATTGCAGATAGATTTCTATCGATTTGAAAACTAGTGAGAAATAGTGAATTTTTAGGCATTGCTTAAAGGAGGAAAACTAACTGTAACTGAAGAAAGATTATTATTCAGTTCCATTCCTTTTGGAATGACAGTAATAATAATATTACCTCAAGAAAGTGCCACCTATGCTCAAAAGTGCTACCTATGCTCAGAAAAGTGCTACCTATGCTCAAAAATGTGCTATCTATGCTCAGACAGTGCTGCCTACGCTTGAAAAAGTGCTACCTACACTAAAAAGTGCTGCCTTTACTCAAAAAAGTGCTGCCTGTGCTAAAAAAGTGCTGCCTATTGCTGAAAAAAGTGTTAGAACTTTACACCATTTAGGCTAGTAGGTATAAAAGGCCACATTACTGTCTCACTATAGGCAAAAATCTTTTTTACAGCAAGCAGCTGTCTATGAGCATTCTGGTTGCATCAGTGTCTGCCATTTTGCTCTGTAAATATTTGTTTACATTACATTAAATTACATGACGTTTATCACTGATGTCGATCTGTGTTCTGTTTGTTAGCTGGGATTCGAAAAAGCACACTGGTTACGTGGGTTTGAAGAACCAGGGTGCCACCTGCTACATGAACTCGCTTCTTCAGACGTTGTTCTTTACAAATCAGCTTCGAAAGGTAATTAGCCTTTTTCTCCTCCTTGGACATCAGAATTTGCTGCTGGTTTGGGGTTCTGCAATGGTCTAGTGGTTAGGAGGCTGAACTGTCAACCCAGGTTTAGGTCTCAGGCAGGATAGAAAGATGTTTCAAGATTTTTACTCCTCTAATGCCATGTAGCAAACTTGGTTATAAATGAGTTCACTGACCATGCACATGTATGTATTTGTGTGTGTGTGTGTGTGTGTATATATATTTATGTATATATATATATATATATATATATATATATATAATCAATAAACGAGATGTATGTGTGTGTGTTTGTATATTTATGTATGAATGTTTGAAGACACTTATTATTATGTTGAAAACAGTGAGTTTTAAGGTAGTCTGAAAATGTTTGCTGAACAGTGTCCAGTGCAACAGTATGCTCATACAGTGGTCGACTGTTCAAGAGGAAAATGCAACATAGGAAAAGGCATGACTGGCTCAAACTGATGTTGCCAACTTGCTTGATTCATCAGTGTCCATGATATCCTTCAACATCTGAAGATATTTGTTGGGTAACTCATGTAAGGATTGAGCGATTACCTTACCTTACCTTGTTACCTTACCTTGTTACCTTGTTACCTTACCTTGTTACCTTACCTTGTTACCTTACCTTTGTTTGTAGGCAGTTTACAAGATGCCAACCGAGGGCGATGACTCCTCAAAGTCTGTGGCACTGGCACTCCAGCGCATCTTCTACGAACTGCAGTTCGGTGACAAACCTGTAGGAACCAAGAAGCTGACAAAGTCATTTGGGTAAGCTATGGCAGACTGTAAAAATGGATTTCCAGAGAGCAAGTGCGACACGGTGGTCTGTCGGTAAGACGCTTGCTCTATGATTGTGCAGTTGTAGGTTTGACTCCAGGTAACAACCCTGGGCAAGTTGTTAGCTCACACCGTGCCTCTGTCACAAAGCAGTATAATTTGGTACCTGCATAACCTGGGAAGTAAACAGCAAGTCCTGCGATGCACTGACCCCGTGTCCAGAACCTTGGGATTTGTCCATTCCAGCTCAAGGGCCTTGAAAAGGAAATGAGCGCCTCCCCTACGTCTCACTATGTTATATGGGATACTTTACATAAGCTGGGATGTAAACAGCCCTGTGTCCAGAACCTTGGCATTTGTCCATTGTCGGCTCAAGGGCCTAAAGAAAAGAAAATGAGTGCCTACTTTCCATTGGAGGTTTTCTTACCTAAGTGTACTGGAACCTTTTGTAAAGCTACACCTTGGGGTCCTTTCAGGAGTGTACAGTGTGGACTGGTGTTTAACGTGGTAAACTGTCAGCCAAGTGGTTGGGGTTCATATCTCTGCAAAAAGGGCAAAAGATGTTTTGAGATATCACACATTTTCAGATATGTTAGATAACCGTGTTTCAGCTCTCTTGTGAAGTTCTTAAAAGGCGCTTTTTAAATAGCCAGATACATGCATGCATAATTTTAACTCTTGAATATGTGCTGTACAAATTTACCAAATGAGTGAATGAGTAAAGCTGACGGCTGCTATGGATTTTACTTTTCAGTTGGGAAACACTGGATTCTTTCATGCAGCATGATGTACAGGAACTCTGCAGAGTGGTGAGTGGTGTATTCGCTTGTCTGAGATACATGCCCTCACCTCTTTATACCTGCAAATCACAAATTGGTTTTATACACCTGAGCTCTGTATACCTGCAAATCACAAACTCTTTTTTACACCTGCAGATCTCAAACTGTGTTTACACCTGGGTTCATTTGGAAGCTTATCTGTGTCTTGCAGCGTTGCTACCTGAAACCTTGGTCAAGTTATGGTTACACTTTCAAACGTTATTACTCTTGCTTCAAGTGGATCGAGTGGAAAATGTTACTGAAATCTGCGATAGTTTTTCTCTGATGTAATAAAAATTGCAGAACCAAGATGCTGCAACTTTGTCTGTGGAAGAAATCATATGATCATATCGATAAACTTAATAAAAATGATAATAGTAATTATAATTAGTATTATTATATTGTATTTATTATGCAGGCAAGTCAGTAAATCTGAATCTGAGATGCAAAGCGGGAGCGAAGGACTTGCTCAAGGTCCCTTCACAGTAACCATCTCAGAGGAAGATGGGAAGGCTCCCCAAGGCTCCCCTTCTAGGGGAGGCTCGAACCAATACTCTCCATGTTGCAAAGCCTAGCACTCTAACCAACATGTGTATCGTGCCCCATAAGTAGCAATCATAATGTTTAATTATACTGTATTGTTATTATTTTTCAAAGACTTTTAACGCTTGTAATTTGTTAATAATAATACTAGTGATAGCATTTAAGAATATTAATGGTTTGCGTGTTACTCCTTCATGATTTTTGTCTGATGTACGGGAAAATGTCAAACTGAGATGGTGGTGTCACATGTATAGAAAAGCAGTTGTAACAATTGAACTATGGTGATGATAATAAATGCCTGTTGTTCCTTTTTCCAGCTGCTGGAAAACATGGAGAAGAAGATGAAGGGAACGTGTGTTGATGGAACCATACCAAAGCTGTTTGAAGGACGAATGCGCGTGAGTCTTTTTCCTCTAATGGCCATGATGGTGGTGCTAAACCAGAGCTTCCTTATGAAATATTCAAGATTTCAAGCCTCCTTATGAATATTCAGGATTTCAAGCCTCCTTATGAATATTCAAGATTTCAAGCCTCCTTATGAATATTCAAGATTTAAATCAGCTTTAGAATGTGACCGTCTTTTAGGGTAACCTTGTTACGATCTGGTACAGTGGCTTTGTATAAACGGAGATGCATAAGTGGTTTTTCTGTAGTGACCACATGGCCTGCTCATTTTTCAATGATTTATAAGGTGAGATCCTTCACCACCACTGCCTGTTTGAATGGATGCCACGCCATTCAAGGTCCCCGTGCATGGATTGTGCTAGCCTGAAATTAAAACCTCTTTTATAAAGTGCAGTGTACCGAGATTTAAACACAGTTTCTTGTTTGTTGTGTAGTTTTGCTTTTCAGTTTGTCTTTTTTTAATTAATTTATTTGGTATAATTTGATTGTGCAGACAAGCATCTGTTTGATTTTTTCAGTCATACATCAGGTGCAAACAGGTGAACTGTATGTCGTCAAGACCTGAGGCTTTCTATGACCTCCAGTTGAACATTAAAGGCAAACAGAACAGTAAGACTACACTGCTTTATCTGTCTGTGCTCAGCATTTATTTTGAACCCTTCTAAAGTCGCTTCTGTTTAGATCAGTTCGTTAGCCTTTTGTGGAGCTCTTTTGAGAACTGAAAGGTGTTTATATATGTCTCGAGACCTAATGTTAATGAATGTATACTCTGTCAACTTCTGAGTAATCTACTGTCTGATCTAACCTAATCTAAATGCTTTATAAATGGCTTGGAACCTACTTTTTGATGAACGTCATCATCAAATGAACGTATAGCCTGTAACTTCTGGTTTATCAAATGTCTAGATTAGCCTGAAACCTTCTATTGTATCGTTAATGCACATTGCATCATTTGATGATTACTTCTAAGCAAAACTGCATTTTTAAATTGCAATCCTTTGGACAGAATCAGTTGAGACCCACATACATGTCGTTCGCTGTAGATTTAGTGTAGACAATATTTTGTTACAGATTTTGATTTGAGAGATCTATGTTCTTTTGTCTATGCTTTTGAAACCATATAACAAAGTATAACAAAGATGGAGTTCCAGTTAACGGATGATGATATGGTTTTGGTTATTTTTGCAGTTAACGAGTCGTTTGATGATTACATAGCTGTTGAGTTACTCGAGGGTGATAACCGCTATGATGCGGGTGACTATGGACTCCAGGTTTGCCAGATAATTAAATTGGTACTGTTTTGGCTAAAAATACATTTATCTGACCTGAGTATGAGCATCATGGCACCTTTAAGAAGCTCCTGAAAAGTGCTAATTGATGTAATTTTCTTATATAAATGTCTCTCATCTGACGACTTTTTCAAGTTTATGATGCTTAATTATTTTTTCTTGTTGCTTAGCCTTAAAAATTAAGCCAATTTCAGTTTGTTTATGTTTAGAATGTAAGGTAAGGTAATGAAAAATTGTCAGTTGTGTTGTAGAATCCTCTGTTATCAGAAGCATTACTTTCTAGTGACGAAACTGGATATTGAGACACGTCTATGTAGCTGATTGCAGAGACCTGTGTGTGCACGGTTGTCTGTCGGTAGTGTGTTTGGTCAATCGTGCAGTTGTGGATTCAATTCCTGTAACGACCCTGGGCAAGTTGTTTGCACGCACCGTGCCTCTGTCACCTAGCAGTAGAATTTGGTACCGGCATAAACTGGGAAGTAAACGGCAAGTCCTGCGATGCGCTGTCCCCGTGTCCAGGACCTTGGGATTCGTCCTTTGCCGGCTCAAGGGCCATGAAAAGGAGATGAGCGCCTCCCCTACGTCTCACTTGTGGAATATGAGATACTTTACTTGGTATGACACCATGTACTGTTTTTACAGCACCACTGACCAGGTCCTTGGTCTAGAAATTCTGAAACACTGGGGAAATTCTAGAAATTCCGGGGAGTCGTCTGTGATGCTGGTTAGTTTCATTTTGGGTGTTCATTGTTTCAAAGTTTTTATCTTTCTGTCTTCTGTGTTGTGTTAGGATGCTGAGAAGGGCGTGATCTTCCTCTCGTTTCCTCCGGTTCTTCACCTTCAGCTGATGCGCTTTCAGTATGACCCCATTTCCGACTGCAACTTCAAGGTCAATGACAGGTAAGCCACCTTTACCTTCTGTGACCTACTTGGGTCAGGTACTTAAGTATCGGACTATTTATGTAGCAGCTTTTAGGATCCTCACAAAGGTTATGGCTCATCTGTTGACCCCATTTCCGACTGCAGCTTCAAAGTCAGTGACAGGTAAGTCATTGCCAGCAGTGATCCGTTGTCTGCATAAAGTTAGGTCATCGTGTATTTGTTATGCTCTTCAAAGGCTACTGTGTTTGATGGTGAATGGATTAATTCAGTTTTAAACTTAGATTCATCTATTTCAACTTGCATGAAGGGGTTCCAATGATAGCCTGGCTACTGGTCTCTCAGACTTAAGGCATTTCGACTGGTCTGTTCCACCAGATCATGCTTTTGACTTCGGTTTCACTTGAAGTGACCACTGATTGATTCCTTTTGCGTTATGATAATGGTGCTATAGAAATCATTAGACTAGATTAGATATGAATTGTTAAGAACGAGAAAGAAAGGTGAAATGAGTGAGAAAGACGGTGAATGAATTAGAAGGACCGAGTATTTAAGAGGAGGTTAACTTAAGGTGGAGACGTGTTTAGATGTAGGTTTCTCAAAGGAGTGAGTGGTTGGTAAAGACTTATCGGTTTTTCTTCTTCAGGTTCGAGTTTCCAGAGCGACTGAAACTCGACAGTTACCTGCAGAATGCGGATCCGAACAATCCTGCTGACTACAAGCTCCACGCTGTCCTTGTCCACAGCGGTGACAACCACGGGGGACACTACGTCGTCTACATCAATCCCAAAGGCGACAGCAAGGTCAGTAGTCACCTTACTTTACTATTTGGAAGTCCATTTCTCATTTACTGCTTCGTAAATGGTGATGCTCAAAGGGACCATCCGCACATTCCATTGTGTTAATTTATTGTCCCGTAATCATAGTCGTAAATTTGTAAAGCGCCGCTTCAAGGTAGCCTCATCAGAGGTGCTCCCGGCCCGTCCCAGAACTTGGGAATAATATGGTCTTCAAGCGCTGACAGAAGGGGAGGGCAGGGGAGGGGGAGAAAAGCTTCGGTCGAAGGTCGGCAGGTAAGTCATTCCAGGATGTGGTGCATTTCTTTATACAGTTCCAATGAGAAAACAAGATGTGTGAATGTATCAAGACATTGGCCGTGAATACACTGGTTGATTGGAGCGCTTAGCTTGCAACGTGGAGAGTACGGGTTCGAGCCTCTCCCGAAGTGGCTATTGTGTGGGGACCTTGAGCATGTACTTCACTCTCAGTTCCTCAGCACTATCGATTGATGCTTAGTCTTTAGGTAGTGGCTCTTAATAAATGCAGAAATAATAGTAATAAGACACTTAATGCTGCGCCTTTAAAGTACCTCACGGATTTACTGCATGTACCACTGATCTAAACAAGTTTATGCATGTATGTACATGTGTGTATGTATCAGTATGTATGCATGTTTTTATGTATGTATGATGTATGTACAGGATGTATATCATATATGCATACGTACGTGTTTAACATAATTAACTGATCTAAACAAGTGTATGAGTGTGTATTTATACGGGCAGTTGAAAATATCTGCTGAGCAGAGCTTTGTAATCTGTTTCACATGACTTTGGAAACCATTCGAGTACAGAATGCTTCAAAAAGACTGGATTAACATGTATACTTCTTTCTCACATGACTATTGAAACTTTCTGACTATAAAATATTTAACATGTGATCGGCAGTCATGTCACGTTGAATTCTGTTGGCAATTTCAGTGGTTTAAGTTTGACGATGATGTTGTCTCCCGGTGCAAAAGCAGCGAAGCGATTGAGTACAACTTTGGCGGAGGAGGTGGAGATGATGACCTATTCCTGCGACAATGTACAAATGCCTACATGCTGGTCTACATTCGCGAATCTCACCTCAGTAGGTGCCATGCTCTGTAACTGTAATTGTAACTGAACATTTGTATAGTACTTCTTAAGAACCTCTTGGAAGCATTTGGGTATATCTGTGCATGTGTGTGTGTGTATATGTTATGATTGTATGTGTGTATGTATGTATGTATGTATGTTTGTGTGTATGTATGTTTGTATGTATGTGTGTATGTTTGTATGTATGTATGTTTGTATGTATGTTTGTATGTATGTATGTATATATTTATGTATGTATGTATATATGTATGTATGTATATATGTATGTATGTATTCAGGCATTTTTATAGCACCTTTTATAAGAACCTCAAAAGGTCCCTTCATGTGTTGCTGTCTAGCTGCTGTAAAGTAAGGTAAACAGAATGTGTGTTCGAAAAGAATGTGTGGTTGTAAATAGAAAGTACACGTAACTTGAACTGAGTCTGGGAAAGATTTTATGTGATCAGCCGATTGAAGTACTGATTCTCTTTTATTTAAAGGCAGTGTCTTGGAACCTGTGTCAGAATTGGAAATACCCGATTCACTGATTGATAGACTGCATCTGGAAAGGTAGGTTCTGCACGTTACACGTCATGAGGATTTTTTACGGTTATATGTTAACTAAGCCCATTATCACAAGGTTTGTTATAACACAGTGTCTGTAACACAGCAGCTGCCTGTTTGTGTCTATCAAAACACTTTATTTAGCTCATTTAAGTACCTCACAAAAACTCTGCACATATGATTGTCTGACTGATCTAAACACTTTGAAGACCTTCTTATTTCCCAGTGCTTCTGGGTTGTCAGGCCGGGAGTGCCTGAGGAGTTTATCTCGAAGTGGCGCTTTATAAATTTTTGACTATATTACAATTACATTACATTACTTGTGTTTCAAGACGGTTTTAAGCTGTTTGCTAAGCAGAGCTAATGGCAGTGGTGCGTAAATGCATCGGAAGACTGTGCCAGTGTAACAGTCCAGTACATGAGAAGGCACAACTGAAAGTAATGTAATGCGATATGATGTAATATCATCTACCTGAACATTTTATAGCGCCTAACCTAAATGATCCTTTGCCAAAGAGATGGTCAGACACATGAGCAGGTATCGTTGGCTCAAGTTGAAAGGCAAAAATGTGGCACCTGCTAAAGTATTGGCCTTGGACACTGGTTTGGTCTGATGATAAGTTTTACTTTTCTATTTTATTTTATTCTATTCTATATTTCTCTGTGCAATGCTGTGGTATATTTTGTTGCTGCTGTAGACAACTCGAGATTCAGCGAAGGCAGGAGCGTACCGAGGCACATCTGTACATGAGCGTCCAGGTCCTTCTGGAAGATTCCTTTGAAGGTCATCAGGGTTTTGACCTTTTCGATGTTGATCAAGTCAATTTCAGGTAAAGTTTCTGTTGCAGTTTAGCAACAGTCTTACTTCCGAACGATGACTGCGTTCTGCAAGCTTTTTGTAGAAAAAGAGTCTTGCTTTTTGTCAGTGTGTCTTTGCACCATGGTGGCTGTTCAGTAACATTCTAAGTCTGTAGTCCAGCGATTACAGGTTTGTGCCTGCTGAGGAGACTTCGTGAAATGACCCTGGACAAGATTTTTGCACACATTGTCTAACAGTTCAGATTCAGATTTCCAGATCCTGTGTGCATAATAGGTGCAAGAAATTGCATAAAATGTAACGTGAAAATTGTATTTGTGCCTTATGTAAATTGTAGCACAAAAATTATTAGAATAGCGTAACAGTTGTATTTTTGCCTTTATGTGGTCATATATTTTTTATGCTTATTTTGATCATTTTGAATCTCTGTAATGACTGAGTCATTTTTGTCAGGTTAGAGAAAAGTTCTCATGTTCTATACTCCTCTCATCTCATTTGCCGCTTTTCAACCCTCGAGCTGACAGTGGACGAATCCCGAGGTCCTGGATACGGGAAATGTAGATAGTTTCTATCAGTTTCAATCAGTTATGCTTGTTGACTGCCGTCTCTGCCACCGGTATTGCATTTGATTTTCAGGAATTTTCGAGTGAAAAAGTCCTCAACGCTGTCGGAGTTTATGAAACTTGTGTCTAGCGGTCTTGTAAGTGATTTATTATTCACTTCTGTTGATGTCCTACATACCAACTTTTATATATGAATACAATACGATACGATACAACTGAAGGTTGGTAATGCCCTTTACAATAGCATTGATGTGCTCTTTGAAACAGGAAACCTTGTGAACCGTACACACAATTGGAAGAGGTTTCTGAACATTTGTACAAATGATTACATACCCAAGGATGGGGTTAAATAATAATTATTATTAATTAATTATTAAACAGACATTTATAATGTGCGCAGTTAGCAACAGCCAGAAAGGCGTGTGCAATTACCCAAAAAAGTCCTGCCGAGTAATTTCGAGTAATTTTATGGTTTATAGACACAACATACCTGAGTTTGAAACCCAGAGGCAGAAATAAAATGCTGGCACATCCCAAAGGATCAAATGTACATTGGGTAAAAAATTAGTAAAATATTGGTACTGCATGTACTTTGTCTTAACATTGGGATGGAATCCTTGGCTTAAAATAATAATAATAATAATAACTATAAGTTCCCACATTTTCATTTCTGTGGTTTATTCATATCTCACATAAAAAACAGCAGCAATAATTATAATTATCTTAATGGTAATAATTACTGGTGCGTGAGTATTGTTGCAGAGTTTCACAAGGGACCATATATGGCCGTAGCAGTAAATGTAAATGTACACGGTTTTACATAGCTACTGTATGGCATTGACCCTGCTGAATGGACGGCTCACCGTTTAAATCCCAGTGTGAATGGTAATGACTGGTGCGTGAATATTGTTACAGAGTTTTACAAAGGACCAGATGCGGCCGTGGCAGTTGTGCCTTCGCGACAACCAGACGCTTAGAGTGTCGGCAATCGACCTGGAGAATGACGCAAACAAAATGGTTCGTGTTGTCAGTTTTCTGTTCTTTAGCAGCATTTCTTGTTGCTCAGCCTTTTTGTGCATGAAATGACGCCAGCTTACGACAAGGATTTAGTCTGTGACACTAAGCAAGTTTATTATTTAATTAAATACTTGTAAAGCGATGTCCGATTAGCTATTGGTTAATAAAGAATATACTTACTTACTTACTTTACTGTTGAATCATAAAATCAATGCCATCAAACCAATGTTTCTCCAAAGCTCAAACTCCTTTTCTTCTTTCAAGAAACGCCTGAAAACTCACTATTTCTCACTGGCTTTCAAACATCTGGATATCTAACTCTTTCACCTGGCGCCAGACTATCCGCACCTCTGATTCACATTTCTTTGTGACTTTGCACACGTTACAAATTTTCATAATAATAATTTAATAATAATAATAATAATAATAAAGGAGAGCAAAGTAAAGGAGAAGCTACTGTGATACAATTTTAACAAGTCTGAGATGTTCTTCAATGCCTGTGAGAGGTTCCCAGTAAGTGCTATGTAACAGAACCAGATATTTAAATAGGTGCACACTGTAGCTATTTCAGTAAGTATGTGTTACAAGTCATAGGTTTTTTTGCCAGCTTTTACTGCAGTTTTGCTAATATGTTTTGTTGGTAAGGAGAGGAATGGTTAATTATTTGAGCTGAAATTTTGATACTAGATACAAGAGATTGCTGACAATTCCAATACATGGCTTCTCTTCATGGAAACGACTGACCCAGAGAGCGCTTCGATGAAGTTACCTCGATTTCACAAAGATGGTCTGTACAGTCAGATATATCTCAGCAAGTGCTGCTGTTTTAGCTGTTGCTAGCTTTGTTGTCGTTACTCTCCTTTTCTGAATAAATGGCTGTTTCTGTGTTTTGCGCTTTGATTTGTCTGTGTAAGTGCAGTGTTTTTGGTGCACATTTGGATGGTGTCTCTTCCTGAAAATTCCTCAGAAGTCCTTCTAAACTGATGACACCATTGTTTTGCATCTATTGCCAGGGCTGAAATTTGTTTCAAGATTAGGGTGCACATGTGCCCCCAAGCTAAATCAGCTATAAAGAGTACACCAGCCGTACACCATCAGATATCAGAATGATGCCAGGGAAGAGGGCTGGTTACGTGCCCTCGTGTGCTGAGGTTAAGAAAATGAAGTCACTAATGCTTCATACCCAAGGGTGCCTCTTGGGCCTGGGTTAAAGGACTGCCCCTCTGCTGTAAATTTTAGAGTATGTTTTGAAAACCTGGAATCGGGTTTTTGCGAACCCATTTCATGACGAGGCTTGTAGTAAAGAAAGGAGTGCCTTAATAACTTTTTGGAATCATTTTCTTATCTTACTAGGTCAACGTTGAAATTAATGGTTTTAATGTGGAAATTAAGGGCTGAATTACTAGCTACCCTTTGACATTGTGAACAATGGTAATTTTTGTTGTTTCTAGAAGAAGTGCTGATCTTTCTCAAGAAATATGATCCCAAGTCGCACAGCATCACCTACTGTGGGCACATCTATATTCCTATTGCTGCCAAACTGAGTAAGTCTCAAACTGTCTGTCTGTCTTACTAAAGGTTTCGAATTGAAATGAATTAGATTAGATTAGATAGGGCATCGACATACTGCAGTTTGCTTATTAATGTGCAGCATATTTTCTTCTTTCTAGGTGAAAGTCTGTTACCCACGCTACTCGATCGAGGAAACTTTCCACCAGGAACTAAGCTCCAGCTGTTTGCGGTAAACTCCTCTCATCTCTTTGCTAGCTGTTTGCAATCGTTCAGAGCAATTTTATATAGTGTCTCTTTGAGATGTCAACTCTGATTTTCACAAGGATTGGTCACGCCGAGGATCTGTCGAACTGAGAATTGGTCGAGCCAAGGATTGGTCGAGCTGAGGATTGGTTGAGCCAAGGATTGGTCAAGCCAAGGATTGGTCAAGCCAAGGATTGGTCGAACCGCGGATTGGTCAAGCTGAGGATTATTCGAGCCAAGGATTGGTCAAGCCGAGGATTGGTTGAGCTGAGAATTGGTCAAGCTGAGGAGAGGATTGGTCAAGCTGAGGAGAGGATTGGTCGAGCCGAGGATTGGTCGAGCTGAGCCGAGGATTGGTTGAGCCGAGGATTGGTTGAGCCGAGGTTTGGTCGAGCCGAGGTGTGGTCGAGCTGAGGATTGGTTGAGCCGAGGATCGGTCCAGCTGAGGATTGGTTGAGCCAAGGATTGGTGCATTAGAAGCAACCATCGGCTGATGCCTTGGGCATTATGATAATAGTGCTATGGAATTCATTAGATTATATTCAGTATGGTTGAAATCCAGCAGCACAGCTGTGGAAATAAGGAAACTGTTCACATTTAATGGTCTGAGTTTCCTCCTCTGTTAATAAACTTTGTTTTCTGTTGCCTTATTATTATTATTATTATTTTTATTATTATTATTATTATATAATATACACACAAAATGTTATATATTAGCTTTTCGTTCATTCGTTCACTGTTCGTAAGTTCATTCATTAATATTTTCGATATTTAATTAATTCATTAGTTCAGTCATTCCTTCCTTCCTTCCTTTATTATTATTATTATTATTATTATTATTATTATTATTATTATTATTATTAATAATAACGACCAGTTCCAGGTTCTCTCCTTTTCTTTAATCTTGGCTTCAGGCACGGTGATTGTTCTCTGGAATTGCCATTCTTCGCTTAAATCTGGCTCCAAGAATGTGCCATTAAAGGCAATCGCGTTAGATCGCTGGATGGCAATGGAGAGGCGTTGGAACAGGAAAGAAGTCTCCCTCTTGTCTCCCGATACTTGTGTTAAATGGCGTCCGATTTTCTTGATGAGGCTAAAGCCTTCCTGATTTATTATTATTATTATCATCATCATCATCATTATCATTGTTATTATTATTGTCTGATGCAGGAAGTATGTCCGACGAAAGTGATTGAGTTGCACAGTTTTGATCGAAGGCTGGACGAATACTTTCAAGAGGTCGTCAACGGCGACATTATCGTCTTTCAGCGAGTCTATCCAGACATGGTTGCCGCAAAGGATGAGTTTGCAACGGCCGTTGGCTACTTCAGGTTGTTATTTCCTCCTCAATAGGTTGTCTTTTTTTACTTCTGCATTTATTAAGCGCCATTATCTAATGACTTGGCATTGATCGCAGTTGAGAGTGAAGGGCTTGCTCAAGGTCCCTACACAGTAACCATCTCAGGTGAGGCTCGGATATTGATATTGGATGTTGGATATTGTTGACCTGATTGAGGCTTGGCTTTGTTGTGCCATCGGTTGATGCCTTGTGCATTAGACACTGGCGCATTAGAAGTTACTAATTATTATTATTATTATTATTGTTATTATTGTTATTATTATGATCATAATCATCATCATCATCTTTAAAACAGTAAAAGATAATAACACAAATGTTTCAAAATTAATTAGTCATCTTTAATAACTTAGTCATCTTTAATAACTTAGTCATCTTTAATAACTTAGTCATCTTTAATAACTTAGTCATCTTTAATAACTTAGTCATCTTTAATAACTTTCGGATTCATTTCTGATTCATTTTGTATTCGTTTTCTGATTCATCGGTAGCATTCATTTGTTAGTTTGCTTGTGTGTTTACGAAAGAGAGCTGCTCTGTCGCTTGGAAGTGACTTTTATTGACCGCCAGCAGTTCAACAGCGACCCAGGATTCACGCTTCAACTTTCTAGCAAGATGAACTACGACCAAATGGCAAATGCTGTGGCTCAGTATCTCAGCACCGATCCTTACCTTCTTCAGTTCTTCACGCACGCTGCGTAAGCAACTAACACCTACGTATTAATGTCGACATAATATCAAACTTGACACCTACATATTAATATTGACATAATATCTGACTTGACACCTATATATATATTAATGTCGTCATAATACGAATAGCGCCGTTATTGGAAACAATGAGGCATCAGTCAATGGTCGCTTCTAAGCAAAACTAGAGTCCAAAATCACAATTCCTTGAACAGAAGCAGTTAAGATCCATGAGACCCCGTGGACTGGAAGACAGGCTACAGAGGATAATCGGTCAAAGAAAGACAAGATTTTAACCCAGATCACATTTCCATAGAGAACCTGAATACAGGACAGTCATAGACAGTGACTTCCAGAGTCTTGGACCAAAAACCAAGAGAGCCTGGGAACCCAATACCATTCTGGCTCAAGGTGCAACATGAGTCAGAGCATCTCATGGGCGTTGAGCAAAGATGAGCTATAAATTGTGTGGCCAACATGCATAACACTTGAAATATCTTCACTTTTTCACATGTTTGGGAAGCGATATTAAGTGTGACTTAAGATTTGTGCAGCGTGTTTTGGCGATGCAGTGTTCTTGATGATCTTTAACACCAGTTAGGGTAGCATCGGCTTTAGTGAGGAACGTAAAAGGCGCTAGCGTAATTGTCTTGAAACGTACATGAATACCGTGGCATCCGTATTCAGAAAACATCAACTTGGTTTTCATTTTCAGATACAAGGATGTCCCGGATGTGAACCCGATCAAGTGTACGTTCAGCGGTTTACTCAAAGACCTTTTCCGTTCGACGAAACCGAAACAGCCCAATAAACTCTACTATCAGAAGGTTGGCTTCTGTTGCTGAAATTGATAGTTTGATTCTCTTAAATCTCCTGTAGTTCTAATTCTTTTGGTGATGGATCTGAATTCTTGTAGCAGATGACTGAACACCGTGTGACATTGGGGTCAATTTGGTCAGCGTGTTGGGCCTGTAATCGAAAGGTTGCAGGTTCGAGTCTGCTGAGTGGATTCCGTGTAACGACCCTGGGCAAGTTGGTTGCTTGCATACGTGTCTCTGTCACCAAGCAGTGTAATCTGGTACTGATGTAGTCTGGGAAGTAAGCAGCAAGTCCTGCGATGTGCTGGCCCCACGTCCGGGACTTTGCCGTAAATTGCCAGCTCAAGGACTGAAGAGTGGGAAATGAGCGCCTCTTCTACGTTCCACTATGGAACGTGGGTGCTTTACTTGCGCTTCATGACCGTGAACCTGTTGCTTATTTATTTACGTCTACAAGGTTTGGATCCAAGTGCCTAACAGATATCTCCGGCGTCCTCAGTGGCTGGTCCGAAGCTTTGGAATTCACTGACCAGCTTTTTTGTGTTCTGTCAGTTTTTTAATGTCATTCAGGTCTAAACTTAAGACCTCTGACCTGACCTCTGACTTGACCTGTGACCTGACCTATTCAACTGGGCTTTACCAGTGGATTATGAGTTTTAATACAGCTTCAGTTGAAGCGATCATCGATTATGCGTTTTGAAGTGATTAGATTTGAGTAGATTTTATCTGACAGTTCGTTTTTAATCCTTGTTCTCATCAGAGGAGTCTGTTGGATCACTTTTTGGGACATTTTAATGCAGTGGGGTGTTGTTGCTTTTGTTTTAGATCAGCATGAGGATCGATGAACTGGAAAATAAAAGACAGTTCCGATGTATCTGGATGAACAGCAACATGAAGGAAGAGGTACTTCGTTAGTTAGCTCTAGTTAATTACCTCTTTTGAGAGGTTCTGGTGTATTTGTCAGAAAATTTGTCTGTTATTGATACCAGCTGAACAGAATTCCTTTCTTTTTTGCTGCTTCTAATGGGCAAGTTCTTCATGTCTCAATCTCTCCATATCTTGGGCAGTCGAGGGAGTCTTTTGTGGGTGAAGGCCCAGCAAGAAATAATGAGGGACTACTTTACAGCACCCCATCACCACCCTGTCTTGGATCAGCATTACATTACACATTAGACTTTGGCATCTCAGCGACATTTGTGCTGAGTCTGGGCTGTACAGTTGGATGTTTTGTGATTACTTTACGAGGTTTTGAAATCTAAGATTGACCCCCCACCCAGATGTATTAGATTTTTTGTGTCTTGCCAGGAAATAGTGCTCTATCCGAATAAAGGTGGGTGTGTGAAGGATTTACTGGAAGAAGCAAGGAAGCAGGCCAAGCTGTCGAAGCTGGGATCTGGAAAGCTCAGGTAAAGTGCATTCGCTGATCAGTATCTTGTTTTTAAATCACCTTGCCTCAGTGGCAGTAATCGTTAGATGTTTTGGGGTCAGATTTTCTCTCTGTCTGGCTCTCTCTCTCTATCTCTCTATCTCTCAATCTCTTTGTTTGTGTCTCTGTCTCTCTGTCTGTCTCTTTGTTTGTGTCTCTGTCTCTTTCTCTGTGTTTGTGTCTCTGTCTCTCTCTCTGTGTCTCTCTCTCTCTATCTCTCTGTCTCTTTGTTTGTGTCTCTGTCTCTTTCTCTGTGTTTGTGTCTCTGTCTCTGTCTCTCTATCTCTCTCTGTCTCTATGTCAGTCTCTTTGTCTCTGTCGCTCTCTCTCTTGGCTGAAAGTAATCCTTCCTTTATGGTCAGATTTTAATGATTTAAAAAAAATGTAATTTGCTGATATTTAATTAAATCTTCTAGCCAGAACATTGCTTTTCTTATGTTTTTTAACAATGCTTTCCTTTAGAGATGATATCAGATACAGTTTGTCAAAAAAAATCACATTTTTGGACAAACTGCATAGGTTTACAGACAGATGATGGTAATACCGGACAGTTTTAAGTTCTTTAAACCTATTTGTACCATCTTGCTTTTGTTGTCTGACCTCTGTGACCTACCCTCGGTGTGACCTACCCTCGCTGTGACCTACCCTCGCTGTGACCTACCCTCGGTGTGACCTACCCTCGCTGTGACCTACCCTCGCTGTGACCTACCCTCGCTGTGACCTACCCTCGGTGTGACCTACCCTCGGTGTGACCTACCCTCGGTGTGACCTACCCTCGGTGTGACCTACCCTCGGTGTGACCTACCCTCGGTGTGACCTACCCTCGGTGTGACCTACCCTCGGTGTGACCTACCCTCGCTGTGACCTACCCTCGCTGTGACCTACCCTCGCTGTGACCTACCCTCGCTGTGACCTACCCTCGCTGTGACCTACCCTCGCTGTGACCTACCCTCGCTGTGACCTACCCTCGCTGTGACCTACCCTCGCTGTGACCTACCCTCGGTGTGACCTACCCTCGCTGTGACCTACCCTCGCTGTGACCTACCCTCGCTGTGACCTACCCTCGCTGTGACCTACCCTCGCTGTGACCTACCCTCGCTGTGACCTACCCTCGCTGTGACCTACCCTCGCTGTGACCTACCCTCGCTGTGACCTACCCTCGCTGTGACCTACCCTCGCTGTGACCTACCCTCGCTGTGACCTACCCTCGCTGTGACCTACCCTCGCTGTGACCTACCCTCGCTGTGACCTACCCTCGCTGTGACCTACCCTCGCTGTGACCTACCCTCGCTGTGACCTACCCTCGCTGTGACCTACCCTCGCTGTGACCTACCTTCGCTCTGACCTACCCTCGCTGTGACCTACCCTCGGTGTGACCTACCCTCGCTGTGACCTACCCTCGCTCAGCCTATGGACATACGGCGTGATTACAGATGCAGTACTTACTTGTTTTTTCTTGTTAATTAATTAATTAATTGTTAATTAATTAATTAATCTTGTTAATTAATTGTCATCTTGGTTGCATGTTGCTCCGAGGGACGGTTACACCATGAACTGTTGTCCATCTCCGGTTGTTTCTGTCATCTGTTGTCCTCTGTAAACAACACCAAATTAATTTTTAAACACTACACTGGAAACTCCTTCTGATGCTATCTTTGGGGCCACTTATTAAACCACCTTAAAAATGCTGGACTGAATTTAGTATCCATGTTACGTCAGAATCCATGTTATGACCAGGCATCTTATACAGAGTTTCCAGTGTTGTTAAAATAATTGTAATAGTAATTTGCCTGTAAGCAGACCTACAAAGGTCATAGCTGTGATATGTTGACAGCAGCAAAATGTATGTATGTATGTATGCATATATGTATGTATGTATGATGTATGTATGTATGTACATATGTATGATGTATGTATGATGTATGTATGTATGTATGTACATATGTATGTATGTGTGTATGTATGTATCCACGTTTTAAGAACCTCACAATGGCGCTACGGCATGACTATCTAGAAGTTCCAAAAAGGTACGTCTTCAGACGGGCCGAGAATGTCTCCACTGTTAAGAGAGCAGAAGTTCAAATTTCTGGAGGAAGGCTGTTCAAGAGAGAAATGTCCCACACTCAAGAAAAAGAACAACGTGCCCATACGGTCATCTGGGACCCTGGAACTATAAGCTGTCTACATGCTGCTTATCTTATTATGTCTGTTAACCGTTTTTTCTGCTGTGCATAGGATGTTAGACGTGGTACAATCGAGAATATCGAGTATAATGCGCGAGGATGTTCTACTTGAGTGTCTCCAGACGTCGCAGCCCAAGTCCTACCGAATCGAAGAGGTTCCTCATGACGAGCTGAACCTCGGACCGGACGATATGCTCATACCAGTGGCACATTTCAATAAGGTGTAGTGATTTCTTTCTGCATCTGTTGCTGCTGATCGGTATTATGTATGTATGTGTCTGTGTGTGTTAATGTATGTATGTGTCTGTATGTGCTTATGTATGTATAATTATGTCTGTATGTGTTTGTGTATGTGTCGGTGTGTGTTAATGTATGTATATGTCTGTGTGTTTATGTATGTATATGTATGTATGTGTATGTGTGTTTATGTATGTATATGTATGTATGTGTCTGTGTGTGTTAATGTATGTATGTGTCTGTGTTTATGTATGTATATGTATGTATGTGTCTGTGTGTGTGTTTATGTATGTATGTGTCTGTGTGTTTATGTATGTGTATGTATGTATGTGTCTGTGTGTTTATGTAAGTATATGTATGTATGTGTCTGTGTGTGTTTATGTATGTATGTGTCTGTGTGTTTATGTATGTACATATATGTATGTATGTGTCTGTGTGTGTTTATGTATGTATATGTCTGTGTGTGTTAATGTCTGTATGTGTCTGTGTGTTTATGTATGTATATGTATGTATGTGTCTGTGTGTTTATGTATGTATATGTATGTATGTGTCTGTTTGTGTTTATGTATGTATATGTATGTATGTGTCTGTGTGTTTCTGTATGTATATGTATGTATGTGTCTGTGTGTGTTTATGTATGTATGTGTCTGTATGTGTTAATGTATGTATATGTCTGTATGTGTTTATGTATTTATGTCCATGTGTATTGCTGTATTTCTGTTACTGTTGATACAGTGGAAACTCATTATTTCCATCTTTGAGAGGCATATGTATTTATTTATTTATTTATAAGGTCAGTAAATATGTATCTGAGGCATCAGTCAAGTCTCCATAAATAACTTGTCTGGGTTAATTACATGAAGTTTGCTCACCAGATTTTCATGTTAGATTAGGGTTCAGAGTGGTGCACCTGAGAATGCCATATATATATATATATATATATATATATATATATATATATATATATATATATATATATATATATATATATATATATATATATATATATATATATATATATATATATATATATATATATATAACCACCATGTTTTACGCTGACTGTACCCTGCGTAACATGCATTAAGTGCTGCTTAATGTTGTTGCATTTTAGGAGCCTGTCAATGTGTATGGTGTGCCATTTCTACTGCGGTTGAAAAACGTAAGTACGGTTTGTTTCGGTTAACTTGTTCTCCATTGTTTTCGGTTAACTTGTTTGTTCAGATTCGCCGTTGTTTATCAAAAAATAATAATAACAATACTGGACAATAACAATTATAGTTTCTTCCTTTATTATTATTATTATTATTATTTTATTATTATTATTATTTTATTATTATTATATTATTAATGTTATTATTATTTCTTTGTCTTTGATATGTGTTTGTTGTTTCAATCAGCAGTTGCGTGAGTTATCTTGTCTTAGTATTTCTTCACAAGTCTTGTCAATCTGTCTTCAGAATGAACCGTTGAATAAACTCAAAGAGAGGATTCTGGCCAAGATGGATATTCCTGACAAGGAATTTGAAAAGGTTTGAAAACTACTTCATGTGTAACAAATGCGTTACCTTGTTTCAGTGTATGATATATATCACTGTATACATATGTGCATGCATACATTGAACTGCCAATTGTTTTAGAATGCATACAGAGCATTCAGTTTATTTGGTTAAATAAATTCACTGAGCCAGACAAAGCCACAATTAGTATGCGTCTGAAGACATGTCTGATACGTTTTCTGATTGATTCATTGGCAGTTTTAACTGTTGGTTTTGAATGCTGGAGGATATTTGGTTTTGCTTGACAAAACATTTAGAACGAGGTTTGATTTCAGGTCCGGCTGGCGGTAATTTCTCAAGGAAGGATCGTGCGATACCTGCAGGAAGATGTCGATAAGATAATACACCTCGAAGATTTTCAACCTGTCAACACTCACGGTAAATCTTTCTTTGCCTTTTAAGAACCTCAGAAAGACAATAAAAACTGGCAGTCCTCAGTGAAAATGTTTTATAGCTGGTGCAATTGGAACAAAAAGTCTTGAAACGCCTTTCTTTCCTGATGGGGATTTGAACCCTTGATCTTTGGGTTGACAGTCCAACATGCTAGCCACTAGGTTATCCTGCACTCCAACAGACAGTAGTAGTTTCCAATGTTTAATGACATCTTATGGCAGCAATGAATGTTGACATCGATTGGAAAAGTTTTGTACAGTTTTCGCTGTAGTTTTCATTACTATCGTAATTATTACTCCAGCGGATGTAAAAAAGCCGCAAATTAATATCGTTGAATGCGTTTCTTGAGCTGAGTTTCTTGATGACTTCGTTTTATGGGTTTTTTGACAGTGGGAGGACTTATCGGGCGGCCGTGGCTGGGACTGGACCACGTCGGTAGCAAAGGTGTCACCAAAGCTACACGATACAATTATCCGGAAAAGGCAATCAAAATCCACAACTAGTCTTCGGCTTGGAGCACCGCTGCAGGGCTTGCTTCTGGTTCCCCGTCTGGACTTGACGCTGTCCCGCTGTGATCTCGTTCGTCGGAGATTATCAAACTAGTTCTGTGCTGCACTCGACTTCCAGGGCATACCCAGGGCTGTTTACTCTCTGGAGTTGTTGGGCGTGAAAGCTGTAGTTATTAATTTGGGAGACTCTGGTTCCCACCAGGATTTTTGGGAAAATTTTTTGGTAGTTTTTGGCTGGTTATTCTGTGTGTAGTTTTCCTGGAATTCCTTGAGTCGTTTTCTGGGATTTTTTCGAGCTACTTTCAGCGAGTTGTTTCCTTGGGTTTGCAAGGGCTGGTCGTTTTCCAGTTTTTATGTTTGGCATTGTGTTCAGTTCCCTTGAGTTGTTCTACGCTGGTTTCCAGGTATTTTCCTTGGGCTGTAGTTGGCTTGTCAGTTGGACAGGATTGAACCCTCGCTGATCGCTGCATTTATGATCTGTCTGATATGAATGGCTTAATTTAGAAGGCAGAAATTTTTATTCTTGGTTTGAGTTGAGGAAAGTGTGAAGCATTGCTATGGGAAGTTGTTAGTAAGGAGAGAGGGTTTGAATTAAAGACAGAATGTGAGAATACCAACTCTAGCTTTCAATTCTGGCTGTGTGATTAAGAAGGAAATGCCTAGCTCCATTTTGAAGCAGGTTTGTGGTGATTTCTGCCAGAGTTAAAAGGCAATTTTGAAGTCTACTCTAAATGACCAAATGGGAGTTTTACACATTCAAGTCACGACTGAAGACACATCTTTTTAGGATGTCTTATGACTGCAGTTGATTTTTGAACCTTTGTACAGCGCCGTTTTCTTCGGCCTCGGCTGTGCTACGGCGCTATATAAATTGTCTTATTATTATTTACAGCAGCCTAAATAGAAGCCCAAGAAAGAAACTTCTCTGTGTTCCAGTGATTTTTAGTCGTTGGGGATAACTTCTACTTTGGGTAAAAAACTTATGTGCATTTTGATTGAAAATTTGTTCCAACAGGCGGGGTTAATTGCATCTGGGATGTTTTGGAAGGAAGTACAGCTCTAGTCATGTGCAATTTACGCGAGTAGAACGTTCTGAGTTTGACTTTTGACTTGTGTGCCGCGTAGCTTTGTGCTCTCTCTTCCTGGTTGCAAGCTCAGCTAGCTGAACGTTGATATGATCTATTTAATTGACGCGAGGCTGGCCGTTTCGGTGTAACATTACTCTTTAACATGTGTCATGCCTCGTATAAGCATAACACTATTACACGTGTAGTGTGCACACAGTCACACTGGCTTGCTAATGACTTGAGGTAAACGGTTCTGGGTAGATGTTGATGTGTTGGCTTGCTTTAGCGTATATGTTCTGTGATCACGCGGCGCTGTTCCTAGGCTTTTGTGAAATACACCAGCATGGTCATATCTGCAACAATTCATGACAGTTTTTATGATCTGATCGAATAGCCTTCTGCATTTATAGCGAGTAATAGCAGGATTTCATCTGTTTTAAGCCGAATTTCAGCGACTTGTTGAATTTCCAGCAAAGGAATTTTGGGTTTTACTGTTGCAATGTTTTCTTCAGGGATGTCAG
Source organism: Norana najaformis (assembly GCA_964023275.1). Classification (NCBI taxonomy): domain Eukaryota; kingdom Metazoa; phylum Annelida; class Clitellata; order Crassiclitellata; family Hormogastridae; genus Norana; species Norana najaformis. The sequence goes on from OZ029927.1 coordinate 20,983,969, forward strand.
AAACTTTTCCTATTATTTGCTCTCACAAGTGGGCCTTCAGTTGTAGGTAAAATAAGTGGCAAACCACTCTTCCAAATAAGGTTCTTTAAAATTTACTCGTCCCGTGGTGACTTTGGTACAACTGGCTGGAGGCACCTGAATCTTAAACCACTAACTGGCTATGCCCATGAATAGAACAGAATTGGGGTCGGTTATATCGTGGTGATTGTTACCCTGAGGTTTAGCAACAAACTTAGCCAATTTTAGGGTTAATTTCTTGGATGTAACATGGTGTAATGTTTTAAGAACGTGTGAAGTTAAGTTTGGCATTGGGAGTTTGAAGGCCAATCTAGCGATTACAGAATGTTGGGTAAAACTGGCTGACCAGATTCGATGACTAACGAAAGGCAACTCCAAAATGAGACGCATTCATAGACGGAGTTACCGGTGTAGCTACCAACTACAATGCCTTTCCTCAATGGTACAAATGTGGCATTCAACGCACCAATAGTTTACTGAAACGGAATCCGTATTAAATAATAGAAAATGGTAAAGTTGCAATGGGTCCCTTTTCTTCTGAGATGCAAATCCATGTTTAAAAGAATTTAGAAGAGTTTCAACTAAGGAAATGGAGCCCTTTTCTTCGGTGATACAAAGCTGTTTCTACAACTGAAAAAAGCTGAAAATTGATCAAAGCTTATGTTTGATGATTGATGGCGCTTAAATTAGAGCAGATTTATCCTGTATGGCCCCATGTGTCTTGGCCGTATTTGGATAAACCAGATTAGCTCAGTTCAGCTGTTCTGATTTCAAGTTGTCTTGATTATCTCTTTAGTGATGTTGATATTGATGCTAATTATCTTTAATGTGTTTATAATGTTGGTAACTAATATTAAAGAGACCATATTAATTTATTACGAATTGGTTTTGTTGCATATGAAATGAAAACGGTGACCAATTGGTGCATTTGGGGGTTGCAGAAGTGTTTGTATGTACGAGTTTGTATCTGTGTTTGTGTGTGTGTATGTTTGGATGTGTGGGTAAGTATGTACATATGTGTACTGGTTTGTACATGAATGTAATCATATCTCCAACGGCAATGTTATGTTGAAGATATGGTGAGAATTTTGGAAGATTGTCATCTTCTCTTTGCATCTTCAACATATGACATTGCTGTTTGGGATGTCTGTATGCATGTCTCTGTCTGTCTGTCTGTCTGTCTGTCTGTCTGTCTGTCTGTCTGTCAATGTCTGTTGGACAGGCTATACGTGTATGTGAGAGCGTGCCAGTGGTGACTGTTCCAGTTATCTGAGCATTGTTTTTGGATGAACTTCGTCTTCTTACCGAACATTAAATGACAGGCCAGCATAGGCAGCGCTTTTGTGAGGTACATAGAAGACGCTATTTTAAGAAATGGCATACTTATATACATACATACTTACATTTGGAGCAGTCATCGACCCATGTTTATGATGATGATGATTGCAGAAGTAGGCCTATGAGAACTGTGATACCGAGAGAAACCTGTTTTTGCCTTGTCTCGCAGAGATTGATAAAATAAGGCATCTGAGATAGAGTCGTTCTTGAAAACAGAGTGGAACTAAATATCTTCCAACCAGTTACTTACTCGCTCGCATATCATGTTAATCATAATCGTAATCTCGATTTCTAGAGCGCACAACGAAAGCTTAGTCGCGGGAACCAGCTTATTAACAGGCGCTCAGTCAAAACAAAATCGATAGGCAAAAGCGTTCGGTTCCAGGTCAAAACCCTTAGTACAGTATAAGCTTAGTACTAGTTACTAGTGCTTACCAATATCTTGTGGCTGCCAAGGCCGTTGACGTCGTCTTCGTCTTAGGCTCTAGCTGTCTGCCCCATGCAATATGATAACAAGTATTACCAATTAAACGCAGTTAATGAATATATAGAGTCTCTTGGAGCGTTTAAAGGTGTCTAATCTAGAGCGCATCGAGTGTTAAAATGTAATTTTTCCTCTGTTGGTGGAAAAATGCCCATATGAGAATTTTACTTTATTTATTTGACTTCTTTAAAAAATATAGCGCCATTGTTTGAGTTCTTTATTAACATTTTGGAAGCCTAAGCATGTTGCATATCCACACAAAGATTAACAGTTTTGGCCTGGCGACAAGAAAGTTTATCTAAAATTTTTAGTAGTAGTAGTAGTAGTAGTAGTAATAATAATAATAATAATAGTAGTGGTAGTAGTAGTAGTAGTAGTGGTAGTAGTAGTAGTCAGTGTTTAGCGACATCTTGTGGCTGCCAGGGCCGTTGACGTCGACTTCTTGTCTTTCATTATCCTATAGAAGATTTATACACAGTTCAATCGTTTATTGTCATCATATGATTACAAAGATAGTTGACGACATTTCAAAGAATGCATTTGAAATTTAAAGTTCTTGTTAAAGAATGTCTGTACTATTTTTAAGGATGTATTATTATTTCATTTTGAAACAATTACGAATAAAAAATATTATTATATCGGTATATACTGAACTACAAACTTAATAACCAGCAAATAGTTTAATATTTTAGGAAATTATTGAATCTTTCATCTATATAGTTAACAGTTCATCGAACCTTCTTCTTTTATCATACAATCAACTGTTTCTGGTTATTTCTAGACGTAGGATTAGAGCATTATTTATCCTTCACCACCCTCAAGTAAGTAAATCCAGAGTTTAACGTCCTCTTATGACAACTAAGGCCGTTGAAGACATTTGGAATTGGTAAATAGTTTTCTTTTCTTTCGCTGATATGTTTCTTGGATTTTTCTGCATGTATGTTTTTCTTTTCTTTCTTTTACAGTCTTTTGACATATCATCAGAGAATCACCACCCTCCAACCCAAGTTAAAGCATATATAGCGCCGGTGGAAAGCGTTTTAAAGGTGTCTAAAGATAACATTGCATTATCCAGCAATTAGCGACATCTTTTGGCGACCAAGGCCGTTCACGTCGACCTGTAGTAGACTATAGCCTACTAAGGCCTTATTTAAATGCAAACGATTACGATTACGCGATGAAGGTCTATTTTAACAACATATTTTCTTATTTCAGGATTTCAGAATGCGGTTTTTCTTTGAAGTTACCATCGGTTGATGAATTCTACATTGCGATAAGGGCGCTATAGACGTTTACCGGATCGATTAGATCAAATTAGATACAGTGCAACGCTATGAGCTCCTTTCTCTCCCCCTCTCTGTGTTCCTCAGGCGCCTGAAGGCTGTACTGTTTAACAGTGATTTTACTTTTTCGGCTCGGAAGCACCTCTGTTGAGTTTATCCTCTAAGAGGCCCTTTATAAATCTCAAATTACAATTACAATGTCACCGATTTCTGCGACTCACTTCAGTGATCATCTGATCATCACCGGAACTGTTTTCCTTCTTTTCCTGCTCATCCTCAACCTCATCCTCCTAACCGACCATTCTCTACTCTTCATCCTTCCCTTTTCTCCTCATTCTCCTCCTCAATCTCCTCCGTCTCTTTCTTCGTGTTGCGCCGGATGCAAGCCTCAATCAGTGACCCAACCTCTGACCTGCTGACCTGGATATAGTATATCAGTTTGATTCCAGTGCTTTTTTCAAACAGAACGCTCCGGAACGGCGTTCCGGCACCTTTTTTCGGCTAATAAAAAATAATTTAGTTTTTAATAAAAGAATTGTGTTACTAAGTTATTTTAGTTATGTAATGTAATGTAACTTATTTTAATTAAATTTCAGTGTTTACAACTTCACACTGTTTTCAGTGTTTATTGATTGATAAAAATAATGACATTTTAGCACAAAATTCCATAATTGTTCAGTTCCGGAACCATTTTTCTAGAAAAAAAGCAGTGGTGGATTCCAATGAACCCGGATGTATGTGACTCCATCTGGCGAAATTCCACCGTCAGAGGCGACCGGGAAACGGGCGTCGCTTAGCAACGTATGTTTCCATGGAAACCGGTTGACGCCGACGACGGAATTTTGTGAGACTGTCGACGCCAAAACACGTCAGAGGAACAGTCGCAGTCGGTCGATTCGAGCATAGCATATTATCATAATATTAGTCGTAACTTGCTGCTGATATCATTGTCGTTGTTATCACCATCACCGTCCATAACCATCATCATGATTCATTATCATCATCAACATCACCACCATTATCACCATCATCACCATGATTCATCATCAGCATTTTTATCATCATCATCAATCATCATCATCATCATCATCATCATCATCATCATGCCCGACCGCCCGCCTGACTCGTGAACCTTGACCCGGAACCGAATCCTTCTTGCCTATCGATTTTGTTTTGACTGAGCGCCTGTGAATAAGCTGATCGTCCCCAAGACTTAGCTTTCGTTGGGCGCTGTATAAATCTCGAGTTTACGATTACCAATGCAGACCAAAGGCTTTGCGAATTTGAATTGATTCAACGCCGGTGTGTTAGCTGGCTTCTCAGGCGTAACTTTTGCACGTGTGAGGCTGCGAAATTTCAGAGATTTGCACTGAATTGTATCTGCTAGCCTGACCCTTCTGGAATTTGACCTGACACTTTAAACTGACCCCAAAACGCACCTCCGGCGAATTTGATTTGCGCCAGAAGCCAGATATCACTGCTTTAGAGAACTTTTGTTGCTTCCACCCAACTTTATGCCAGCCGCCAGTTATGGAACTAAATGTCAAATTGTAAACTTGATCAGATGAGACCCTTCACCACCGCTGCCAGTTTGAATGGGTTCCACGTCTTCTGTAATAATGTTCAGTATTTAACGACATCTTGTGGCATCCAGGGCCGTTAACGTCTCCCTTAAAGTCGATAGACGCGATCGATTGAACTCATTGACAAATATACAGTGCGGAGAATGCGATTTAAAGGTGTCCAAACACAACCTGATATTTGGGAATATAAAGTAAATGTAAAGTACACGTTTTTCCATACTGACCGTATGGCTTTGTCCCTGCTAATTGTTTCAATGAATTTATCGGTTGATATGTTTCACCATCGCTGCCCGTTTGAATGGGCCTTTTGTATTAATATTCAGTGTTTAACGCCATTTGCGGCTGCCAGGCCGTTAACGACGATATTTTCATTAATTCTATGACATGATCAAACTAGCGATAGTAAGTAAATCCAGAGTTATGACAACTAAGGCCGCTGATGACATTTGGAATTGGTAAACAGTTTCCTTTTCTTTCGCTGATGTTTCTTGGATATTTCTGCATGAATGTTTTTCTTTTGTTTTCTTTCTTAAACATGTACATCGTACGGTATTTTGTCATCGTATCATCAGACCTCAGCAATCGGATTAGCGATCGAACGAAATTGACGAGTATATAGCGTGGGACAAACACGATTTAAAGGTGTCTAAGCACAACCTGAAATTTGTAAAATGTAAATATACACGTTTCCCTATAGCGACCGTATGGCCTCGACCCTGCTAATTTTTCAATGAATTCATTGGGTGAGATCCTTCACCCGTTTGAATGGGCTCCACGCCATTGAAGGTCCCCGTGTACGAACCGTGCTAGCCCGAGCTTCAAATCTCTAGGCTATCGTACAACCTCTGCGACATAGCTACGAATTCAGAAGCCGAAATTCACATACTGAACAAGGACTGTTTAATTGATCCACTCAATCAATCAACAACCAATCAATCAATTACATATCGAATACTAATATTATTTACAAATTCGTAAGTGCGAAAGGTCAAGCAATCATAGATTTTTATAGCACACGTAATCTACGCCACACACGAAAATCTTTGACTCTCTGCATTTGGTTTTCACAGAATTTCTCCGTAATCATAAACTCGAGATTTCTATAGCGCCCAACGAAATTCCGCTAAGTCTTCTTCTCAGGCGCTTAGTCAAAACAAAAAATCTGTGAGGCAGGTACGGCCAGGTTAGGTTCCAGGTCGAGATCAAAGGGTCAGACAGATAGACGTTAACGGCTACGATGAAAGGCTTCTTCCTTCAAACTCCGCTGGTCCTAAGAGAACGAGTCTACAGGAACCCATCATAAAGACGCAACCTGAATGCGAGCCGTCATTGATAAAACACGACCTTTAAAATTTAAGAATTTAAATAAAATTATTTAACCACAGCCAAACTCTTAAAGCTCATTTCAAGGCATTTGGAGCAGTTGCTCCGAAGCCAACACACAATTAAACACCAGCTCACTCAGTCTAAGATAGGAAAAGTTACGATTAGGTAAGGTAAGGTAAGATACAACATCATACAAGACTGAAATTTGACAATGGCCCTTGATAAAGTTCGGCAGAGTACAGTGAAGATAAAGTTCCAAAGTGTACAGTGAAGATAAAGTTCCAAAGTGTACAGTGAAGATAAAGTTCCAAAGTGTACAGTGAAGATAAAGTTCCAAAGTGTACAGCGAAGATAAAGTTCCAAAGTGTACAGTGAAGATAAAGTTCCAAAGTGTACAGTGAAGATAAAGTTCCAAAGTGTACAGTGAAGATAAAGTTCCAAAGTGTACAGTGAAGATAAAGTTCCAAAGTGTACAGTGAAGATAAAGTTCCAAAGTGTACAGTGAAGATAAAGTTCCAAAGTGTACAGTGAAGATAAAGTTCCAAAGTGTACAGTGAAGATAAAGTTCCAAAGTGTACAGTGAAGATAAAGTTCCAAAGTGTACAGTGAAGATAAAGTTCCAAAGTGTACAGTGAAGATAAAGTTCCAAAGTGTACAGTGAAGATAAAGTTCCAAAGTGTACAGTGAAGATAAAGTTCCAAAGTGTACAGTGAAGATAAAGTTCCAAAGTGTACAGTGAAGATAAAGTTCCAAAGTGTACAGTGAAGATAAAGTTCCAAAGTGTACAGAGAAGATAAAGTTCCAAAGTGTACAGTGAAGATAAAGTTCCAAAGTGTACAGTGAAGATAAAGTTCCAAAGTGTACAGTGAAGATAAAGTTCCAAAGTGTACAGTGAAGATAAAGTTCCAAAGTGTACAGTGAAGATAAAGTTCAGCAGTGTACAGTGAAGATAAAGTTCAGCAGTGTACAGTGAAGATAAAGTTCCAAAGTGTACAGTGAAGATAAAGTTCCAAAGTGTACAGTGAAGATAAAGTTCCAAAGAGTACAGTGAAGCCGGGCAACAGGAAACATTATGAACCACAAACCTACTGGAAGAAGTTGACGAAGAAAAAGACAGCTCACGGTAGGGTCACAAAAGGTCAGGTCAGGAGACGCCTGTAAGCCAAGGTCGGATGAGGTAAAGTTATTTTTCATTTGGTACATGTCCCCATCAACAGGAATCTCAAGCGAATGTCCCACAACTGAGGGATCTCGAAGAATAAGGGGTACGACGAACAACCCCTTGTTGAGAGTGATTTCAAAGCATTGACAATACATATAATAATGCAGAATCACAAAACTAAAACTCACTGTGCACTACACTTCTTAGAATTAAGTGATCATGTTTTCCCCAACAGCAACATCATATGTGGGACATATGAAGATCATAATATTCCCATATGGGCATTATATGTTCTGCATATGGTAGGACGTATGAAGACCACTTACCCTTTTGACCACAGACATCTTTAAACACTAACCTTTGACTAATGACCTCTCTGGACACTGACCTTTTGACCACTTACCTTTCTGACCACAGACCATCTCTAAACATGGTGACATTTCTGACCACAGACACTGACCTTTCTGACATATGACCTCTCTGGACATTGACCTTTTGACCACTGACCTCTCTAAGCACACTGACCTTTCTGATCACTGACATCTCCAGACACTGACCTTTCTTACCATTGCCATCTCTTCTTTTTACCACTGACCTTTCCGACCACTGACATTTTTTCAAAGATGCTCGGTCAGAGAAAGATAGTCAGAGGACTTGGTCAGCTGAAAAAAGATGACTGCCTGTAGAGATCAGACAATCTCTCAGTTACACAACACTTGAAAATACTTTTCAAGATTTGGAGCCTCAAAAGAACACATCGCTTCAGCAAACATACAACTGAAATCACTGGACTAAACGGAACGATATCTTCAACCAAGCCTGGCACGATGATAAAATTTCAAACAGCTGCAACGTTAAACAGACTTACAGTATTTACCGTAAAAACTGAAGCTACATGTATCTTTCAAAAACAAAAAACAAACAGAAAGCACAGAAAGGTTTCACATCAATTACAACCAGATCTGTGTAACATAATATCACGAACCATGACGTAAAGTAACACATTTGTAAAAGCATACACGTACTATGCGCCCAATTAATACTCAAATCTAAAGAACACAGAAAACGGGAACCGACTTCTCGCAGAACTTCCGCTTCGGAACTGGCCAGGATCTGAACTCGACACTCGTGTGAAGATGAACCACACTCCTAACCACTTCAAAAACAAACTGTAAGCAAAGTAAGTGATGTAACTACTTCAATATGGTTTGCAGGCCAGGAATGTGACATAAGATGACGCCAGAGACACATACAAAACTGAAGGTACCACAACATAAAGTAGCATAAAATTTTAATGTACTCATAATTTAGATTCCTCAGCAAAAGCAGTTCAGTGCAACTGCAGTCTTGTAAAAATCTTATACAACACCTGGCCCCAGTTTCTACTTACAGTGTATATGGATACATTAAAGATAAAAATAATAAAAAATAAATAATAATAATAACAACAACAACAACAACAATAATAATAATAACAATTATAATAATAATAATAATAATAATAATAATTATTATAACAATTATAATAACAATAATAATAATAATAATAACAATAAGTCAATCCAGAGATTTTATTTCTCTGTAGCATTTCTTTAAGTCCCAAGGGATCACAGGTGCCTCGGGCACAAAAAATAACAATCATAAAAAAAAAAAATTTAAAACTAACAATATTCTTCTCTCTGGATGTTACATCGTCTGTGGGTGTTTAATATCATAAGGTAGCATAATAACACTAAAATCAAACTGAGGGTTTAGCGGGAAGAAACGAAAAAGACTCTAAAAAATAAATGCGGAACAGCAGCTGACAATAGTCTTTAATAAATGCTTTCTGTTTGGTGGCCCCTACACTGCATCATCTTTTTCATAAACAAAAAACTGGCAAATTTTCTTTTGCTATCTCCTTTTTACGTTAGCCAGGCACAAAACATAAACGACCAATCAGAAGGTGGCTCCTTTAAAAATACCAGACAGGTGCTGAGGATACGGAACTCACCACGAAACAGTAAGAGCGTGCCAAGCTTATAAATTAGTTATCTTCACTTTAATGCATCAAAAATGGTTAGTGGTCTCAGAATTAAGGTAATATAGAATAATGCTAATTTAAGTCGTATTTCGGAAGAGATGTAGTAGCCAGAACAGAAAGTTAAGCAGAAATGAGAAAACTAAGGTTAAAAAATAGAATGCAATAATGTTGTGGTCTTGCCATCCATTTTAAACAAAACCCTACTGACTAAATACAGTAACTAAATAAACTGAAGTGATTCAACTTAAATAAAACCAAACATAGTTTCAATTATAACCTCATAGTATAGCACATAATTGTAAAACAACATACAGCAGATCAGACTAGGAACGGCCAACTATTAGCATTGGCTCTTAACAATGTCAGACTCATCTGATATATTTGTATACACAGGGCTGTCATGCACGAATATTTGCACATTTAATACACAGCGATCAATGACTTCTATAGCGCCGTTATCATAATGCCCAAGGCATCAAATGATCAACATCTACAGCTGTTGGCAGCGTTGAAACACAGTTGCACAGAACCTGAATTTATGTAGAGCAGGCCTCGTGAAGGGCCTCCACGGCTTTAACAGCAGCTTCTTTGCCTAGCATGGCAAAAATAGTGACACAAAGTATTGAGTCTGAATAGCTCTAGTAAATATTTCACACACTTAAATGGCAAATAAAACATTGGACACTGGTGTCTGGTATTCGCTTTTTTATTTTTCTTGGACAGATGGCACAAATCCCAGACTGTCTGGCTTAAAAAGGTCAATAACTTTTTTATTTTTCTTGGACAGATGGCACAAATCCCAGACTGTCCGGCTTAAAACCGGTCAATAACTTTTAATTTTTCTTGGACAGATGGCACAAATCCCAGACTGTCCGGCTTAAAACCGGTCAATAACTTTTAATTTTTCTTGGACAGATGGCACAAATCCCAGACTGTCCGGCTTAAAACCAGTCAATAACTTTTTATTTTTCTTGGACAGATGGCACAAATCCTAGACAGTCCGGCTTAAAACCGGTCAATAACTTTTTTATTTTTCTTGGACAGATGGCACAAATTCCAGACTGTCCAGCTTAAAACCGGTCAATAATTTTTTATTTTTCTTGGACAGATGGCACAAATCCCAGACTGTCCGGCTTAAAACCGGTCAATAACTTTTTTATTTTTCTTGGACAGATGGCACAAATCCCAGACTGTCCGGCTTAAAACCGGTCAATAACTTTTAATTTTTCTTGGACAGATGGCACAAATCCCAGACTGTCCGGCTTAAAACCCGTCAATAACTTTTTTATTTTTCTTGGACAGATGGCACAAATTCCAGACTGTCCAGCTTAAAACCGGTCAATAACTTTTAATTTTTCTTGGACAGATGGCACAAATCCTAGACAGTCTGGCTTAAAACCGGTCAATAACTTTTTTATTTTTCTTGGACAGATGGCACAAATCCCAGACTGTCCGGCTTAAAACCGGTCAATAATTTTTTATTTTTCTTGGACAGATGGCACAAATCCCAGACTGTCCGGCTTAAAACTGGTCAATAACTTTTAATTTTTCTTGGACAGATGGCACAAATCCCAGACTGTCCGGCTTAAAACCAGTCAATAACTTTTTATTTTTCTTGGACAGATGGCACAAATCCTAGACAGTCCGGCTTAAAACCGGTCAATAACTTTTTTATTTTTCTTGGACAGATGGCACAAATCCCAGACTGTCCAGCTTAAAACCGGTCAATAACTTTTTTATTTTTCTTGGACAGATGGCACAAATCCCAGACTGTCCGGCTTAAAACCGGTCAATAACTTTTAATTTTTCTTGGACAGATGGCACAAATCCCAGACTGTCCGGCTTAAAACCGGTCAATAACTTTTAATTTTTCTTGGACAGATGGCACAAATCCCAGACTGTCCGGCTTAAAAACCGGTCAATAACTTATTTCTCCTGGATAGGTGGCACAAATCCCAGACTGTCCAGCTCAAAACCAGTCACATGGCAATCCTACATGAAGTTGCCAATCATTTTCTAGCAACCATATTTTGTCCTATCATCTGCTACCGCAACTGCGCGATCGTGTGCCAATAATACGTTGGCACGATGTGTTGGGCAAAAGAGTACATGTGGCGCAAAATCAAAAATCGAAAAGTGGTCGTTAAGTTGAACTGGCGTTGTGTGTGGGACTAGACTTGGCCAGAAGTGTCCGACACTCGACTTGGTTGGGACTCGAGTCGAAGTCGTTGTCCCACTCGAAGTCGTCTGATAGGCTTTCCGGTTTGTCAGGGAGCAGCATCGGCTTGACGGTCAGTTCGGCGATGTTGCCATCCTGGTAGCGCTTGCGTTTCTCTTTCGCTATTGGCTGCATCCCTGGACAAACATCCAAAGCAAAGAATTTATTTCGACGTAAACTTAACTCGGGATGTTAAAAATGTTGCGAGGCTAAGAAAAGTAGGGGATTAAAACAGATGGGAGACTAAAAAAGGAGTGAGGTTAAAAAGATGGGATGTTAAAAAGTTGGGAGTTTCAAACAGCTGGGCTATTAAAAAGTTGGGAGGATCAAACAGCTGGGCTATTAAAAAGTTGGGAGGATCAAACAGCTGGGCTATTAAAAAGTTGGGAGGATCAAACAGCCAGGCTATTAAAAAGTTGGGAGAATCAAACAGCTGGGGGTCATATAGTTGGGAAGCTAATGAAACATGTCAAGATGCTTGACTGCTGTGGTCACGTGTGCACCTTTATTGAATGATCCTTCGATCTTAGCACCATAGGAATCATAATCGTAAACTCCCTGGAAGAACATCCAAAACATAGAAACTATTTCAATATAAACTTAATTCGGGATGTTAAAAATCTTGTGAGGCTAAGAGAAGTTCAGAGACAAAAAGAGCTAGAAGGCTTAAAAAGTTGTGAAGCTTAAAAAGTATGGCTGTTAAAAAGTTAACAGCACAACTAAATAACGACTAGAGATAAGAATGGCAGCATGTGAAAGACCTGCTTCATGCTCCCACTCGAGATCAAGCGAAGAGGCCTCCGTCTTAGAACGATCATCTTTGCTGCTAGCCTCACTTGCTGCATCGATTGGTGCTGAAAAAATCAGATCAGCTGATAAAGACAATCGCAATCGTAATTGTAAGCTCGAGATTTCTACAAAAGCTAAGTCGTGTGAACCAGCTATTTCACAGACGCTCAGTCAAAACAAAATCGATAGGCAAGAAGGGTTCGGTTCTAGGTCAAGATTCAAGAGTTAGCAGGCAGACTACAAGGATCTAGAAAGCTAAATCGCAGGAAGCAGCTATTTCACAGACACTCAGTCAAAACAAAATCGATAGGCAAGAAGGGTTCGGTTCTAGGTCAAGATTCAAGAGTTAGCAGGCAGACTACAAGGATCTAGAAAGCTAAATCGCAGGAAGCAGCTACTTCACAGACGCTCAGTCAAAACAAAAATCGATAGGCAAGAAGGGTTCGGTTTCAGGTCCACGATCCAAGAGTCAGGCAGGCAGTTGGCTGAGTACAGATGTGCAAAATTCACCCTTATGAATCGAGACAATACCACTATTAAATCAAAGGCATCAGGAGACAATACAGCAAAAGGTAAATCTGATAACGCACCCCCTCCAGCACATTACAAACTGCTTTTTAGGAAGTAAAAGGCAGTACAGAAATGTCCAGGTACATGGATATAACTATATGTTCATAAATACATACAAGCATAAATAAATACTTAACATATGTCCCTACATACACACATATATGCCCACAAATCTATATACATAACACATACATACAAATGGCCATACAAATACATACATGCATACATACACAAACACATACACACATACGTACATACATACACACATAAGTCCATACATACATATATATACATACACATGTGCATACATAACGCATACATACATACATACACACACATACATACATATGTCCATACATACACATATACACACATACATCCATACACATACATAAATATATACATACATACATACACATACATATGTCCATACATAAATAAGTAGATGCATGCAGAAACAAACACAATAGTTCTGAGATGGTAATACAAAGAATCCTACCTCCATGCGATCCAGTGGCCCGTGTTTGTGCAGCCAGAGACCTCGCCTTAACGCATTCGAGGAAAACATCAAAGTCGTCATCACCGCCAGCCCTACATCAACAACAAACAGAATCCAATCAGTCAGTGAAACATCTTTTCTCTCTCGCTCACAAATAGGAGAACAGAGTGATTCATGCACAGAAGACACCATTTGGCATTCATCTGGAATGACAGGTCAAGCATTAGGAAACAAAAGAAGTAGGAGATAAAAGAAGTAGGATATTAGAAATTAGGAAATAAGGGAAGCAGGAGATAAAGAAAGCAGGATATTAGAAATTAGGAAATAAGGGAAGTAGGAGATAAAAGAAGTAGGACATTAGGAAACAAGGGAAGTAGGAGATAAAAGAAGTAGGACATTAGGAAACAAGGGAAGTAGGAGATAAAAGAAGTAGGACATTAGGAAACAAGGGAAGTAGGAGATAAAGAAAGCAGGATATTAGAAATTAGGAAATAAGGGAAGTAGGAGATAAAAGAAGTAGGACATTAGGAAACAAGGGAAGTAGGAGATAAAAGAAGTAGGACATTAGGAAACAAGGGAAGTAGGAGATAAAAGAAGTAGGACATTAGGAAACAATGGAAGTAGGAGATAAAAGAAGTAGGACATTAGGAAACAAGGGAAGTAGGAGATAAAGAAAGCAGGATATTAGAAATTAGGAAATAAGGGAAGTAGGAGATAAAAGAAGTAGGACATTAGGAAACAAGGGAAGTAGGAGATAAAGAAAGCAGGACATTATGAATTAGGAAATAAGGGAAGTTGACATCAAAGCAATCTGTAAACAGTGGTGACGAGCAGAAATTTGAGCACAGGAAGGAGACAGTTATCGATTTTGTTTTGACTGAGCACCTGTGAATGGTCCCCGTCACGTGGCTTCATTGGGCGCTGCAAAAATCTCGGGTTTACGATTACGAACATAACAATGAATTGTAACCTTGCAGACAAAAATCACAGCAAAGACAAGATTGAATATACGCTCAGGATTCTTGTGTGAACAAGTTCCTCTATTTCTTAGCCTGCAACATTACCAAGAGTATGTCGGCGTAGTTATCTAGAAAATCTACGCATGCTAGCCTAGTTAGCTACATCTGTAAGCGCATATGCCAGGAAAGCCTTGTGCGTGAGGATGCCGAGTCGCATCCGATCGCGGCTTATTTCAGAGATTTGAATCTCGGGCTAGCACGGTCCGTGCAAGGGGACCTTAAATGGTGTGTAGCGGTGGTGAAGGGTCTCACCCGATAGGGTCAAGGCCATACAGTCGCTACAGAAAAACGTGTACAATTTACAGTTTTATGTTTAAATATAAAATCAAGGTCTAGTTACATCTCCCAATCACTCTCTTCCTCTCCAAGCCACGTGTCTGGGTCCTTCTGACAGGATGGCGCCAGCTTCGCAAGACGTTCCTTGTGCTTCAAGGCTTTGGCCGAGCGAACCGCTTCACGCTTCGCTTGGTAGTACGCCTCCTCATCTCTCCGCAGCTCCTCCTCCTGATGTACCAACTAAAGAACCAGATAACCAGCACACGAACCTTTGCAAAAATCTCCACCATAAACCGCAAAAACTGGTTTATATGTATGTACGAATCAAGATGTGCAGCATGGTGTGGTCTATCGGTAACGTGTTTGGTCAATGATCATGCGGCTGCGGGTTCGACTCCGTGTAACGACCCTGGGCAAGTTGTTTGTGCACACCGTGCCTCTGTCATCAAGCAGTATAAAATTGGTACCGGCATAAGCTGGGAAGTAAACGGCAAGTCATGCGGTGCACTGGCCCCGTGTCCAGGACCTTGGGACTCGTCCATTGCTGGCTCAAGGGATTAAGGGAAAGGAAATGAGCACCTCCCTTATGTCTAAATTGTGGGATATGGATGGGACACATATCTGAAAATGTGCGGCATATATGGCTATATCACTGACCTAAACAAGCCCTAGTATGTGAGCTGAAAATCTATGCAGAACAGAGTCAAGTGAAACAGTAAACCTTCATAAAATCTCAGAAACTCTCCCAAGCCGTGTAGGAGAGGCATTCATTTCCTTTCCAAGGCCTGTGTTTATACAGAAACTCATAAACTTCCCTTGATGCAGTACCAGGAGTCATATCATTCAGGTCTAAACTTAAAGACTCATCTGTTTCAACTTACTTACCCACTGTAGCCTAACTTCTGGTTTCTCTGACCCATAGGAATTGGACCTAGCTTCTAAAAGGGATGAATTTGATTATGAATTCACTCGAAGCGACCATCAATTGACGCGTTGGGAATTATGATAACGGCACTATAGAAGTCATCAGATTGGACTGGAGTTCACACTACATGCTGGTTTTGTCCTAGCCAACACAAAAGTGCAATACCAGCTGGCAACAGCGAGGAAGATCTTTTGGGTTAGAGCAAATTGTAAGTGAAAACGAATTATAAAAGAGAGGAAGCCTGAATCAGCACAGGAGGAAGATTTATGCAGAACATACACCTTAAAAAGAGATCCACATAGACTGCACCAGAAAATGAAAGTCTGAAGGAAAACGTGCCTGCAAAGAGAGACGGTCTGAGCAAATTTAGAAGCAAAATGCTGTTGGAAATTGTGTCTTCAAAGAGATAGTCTGAACCAGTGTATAAGCCAAATGTATGAAGAAATTGCATCTTCAAAGTGTATAAGCCAAATGTACACAGAAATTGTATGTTCAAAGTACATAAGCCAAATGTATGAAGAAATTGTATCTTCAAAGTATATAAGCCAAATGTATGAAGAAACTGTATCTTCAAAGCGCATAAGCCAAATGTATGAAGAAATTGTATCTTCAAAGTGCATAAGCCAAATGTATGAAGAAATGTTTCCTTCAAATGGAGATCTAGTCTGAACTAGTGGGGAAGTTTTCCCCCTTTCTCCCAATAGATCACACGCAGACTGACCAAATAACACAGGTTGGTGACAACAGCAGATGTGTGCAAAACTCTTGCCTACAGTCACTACACAGCATTCACTCGTTACGCTCGACACTGCAGTAAAACATCACACATTTTTATGCAAAAACCTTCACACAAGTACAGAAATTACAAAGTAATTGCCAAAGAAACTACTGAACATGATCAACGCTACCCTGAAAACCACCAGTTTAAAAAGCAGACACACCATTCATAAAAGCAGCCATTGACATTGGGTTAGAACAGTCCGTACATGGGGACCTTAAATGGCGTGGCGCCCATTCAAATGGGGAGCGGTGGTGAAGGATCTCAACCCTTTAATTCATTGAAAAATAAGTAGGGTCGAGGCCATATGGTCGCTATAGAAAAACATGTACATTAACATTTACATTTCACAAATATTAGGTTGTGCTTAGACACCTTTAAATAGTTTTTGTCCGACGCTATATAGAGTTCAGTTTCTTTATTCATTAGTAATTCATACCTTTGCGACAATAAGAAACGGTCGACGTTAACGGCCCTGGCGGCCACAAGATGTCACTAAACACTGAATACTAATACAAAAGGTGTGGCGCCCATTCAAATGGGCGGCGGTGGTGAAGGATCTCACCCGATTAATTCATTGAAAAATGAGCAGGATCGAGGCAATATGGTCACCGCAGAAAAACGTGTACATCTACATTTTTAACACAGTATTAAAGTGAATGCTCAACGATTCCCGTTGAGTCCTGCCTCTGCTTTTACGAAGGCTATTTCATCACTCAGTAGCTTTCTGTCCATAAAAACAGAACTCGTCAATAAGCGTTTGATAGTCTTTTCTGTGTGCTACCATGTCTGGTGAATAAAGATTGGTATAGTGACTGCTACGCTCAGACACACAGTCACTGTGGCTTTTCGCCAATCGGCCTATTATTCCCCAATCGTCAAGGTATTGTTCCCCATTAGCTCTGTGGCATCGGGCTGGGAGCGCCTATGATGAGTTTTATCTCGAAGTGGGCTTTATAAGTTTCTGGTTACAATTACAAATTACAGCACTACCGCAGATACCCATGCTCTTACGGCCGTTAGCTGGCAGCATTGTTGGTGAACTGCGGAATTGTGGCTACCTTGCTCTTCTTCTATCTATCCTGCAGATCCATTTCCAAGCACCACCCACCTTAGCCGTCTGACTGTCTGCCTGCCTGACTCTTGGATCTTGACCTGGAACCAAACCTTTCATGCCTATCGATTTTGTTTTAACTGAGCGCCTGTGAATAAGCTGTTTCCCGCGACTTAGCCTTCGCTGGGCGCTGTATAAATCTCGAGTTTACGAGTACGATTACCTTTGGGCCCAACCAACGTGGGTGGCACTCTGGGCTCTTCTCAAGTACCGACACTCGGCACAAACAGCTTTCAGAATCTGGATTGCACTTAAGTTTCCGTTACATGAACATAATATTTACACTGCACCCTCTTTATAACTAGTTTACGATGGGCAGTTTGTTCTGTAAGAGTGCAGACGAGTGCTACCGGGTTGTATAAGTTGTCAAATACAATACAGTAACGCTGTATGTGGAAGCCAGAGCAGTACTGCATCAGAACAAGATCGTCTTCTAATGAGGTCACTGTTTAAGGCTTAACCAATTCGGAATCTGTACATTCCCAATCTCGAATCCCAAAGATCACCCACCGTAACTGCCACGCTGTCTCTCTGCCCCACTCTTGGATCTTGACCTGGAACCGAACCCTTCTTGCCTATCGATTTTGTTTTGACTTAGCGCCTGTGAATAAGCTGATTCCCGCGACTTAGCTTTCGTTGGGCGCTGTACCGATCTCGCACTTACGATTATGAGGACGTTTGGCCCGTCCACTTTCATCCTCTGATCATGAACTACGAGTTCACCAGAGGGCACTAGCGGAATAGAAACATATCCGTCACAGCGGGATTTGAACCCTCAGCCTCCAGATGGGCCGTCCAGCAGTCTAATCACTAGACTGTAGCAGTGTGCCGGTCAGCAATAATTGATAGCAATCCCATCAGCAGCTAAAATAAGGAAGTGATGTCTGCGATCCACCTAGCGGTCACAGATACAGCCGGATGGATGTATCCGAAATCGATTCTTGGACCGACTAGGACCAAGCAGTGACGACCAGCAAAGGCTCGCTTCAAAAACACCGACCGAAGCTCACTATAACACCGATTCTGATATGACAGTTTAATCTTGGATCCATGACCTTATTCTAACAAAAGGCCACGAATTTATTCTAAGGAAACAACATAAATTTCTTCTAAGAAAAGGCCACGACCTTATTGTAATAAAAGACCACAACTTTACTCTAAAAAAGCCACGACCTTATTCTGACACAAGACCACAACCCTGTTCTAACAGAAGACCACGCCCTTATTCTAACAAAAGACCACGACTCTATTCTAACAAAAGACCACGCCCTTATTCTAATAAAAGACCATGACAATTCAAACATCACCCGAGTCTACAAAACGTCGGTATTATGAAACGGTTCGGAAGTTAGTCTGCGATCACAAGATGCGTCCAACGCTTCAGTAGAACAGGAATTTCCTGCGCATAATTTCCCCGTTATTTTCTCTCCGCCACATGAATTAATCTTGGGGCATCGACGGTGACCAAGCAATAGGAATTTTTCAAGACCAATAAAACTGCCAATTCTTTTTATGACATCCGGATCGCGTGGTTGTTAGTCTATGGCCACCGCAGTCCTTCGCTTTATTAAATACTAGCCCCTCCACGCACAGCAGTAACTGTGCGCTGGTTCGGCAAACTGTCCCTTCTGGGAAGTTGCCCTGATGCTTCCTGTTAGCTACACTGTAGCCATAAGAGCAATTGTTAAAACCATCTCGATTTTGAGGACTTTACTCTCTTACACGGCCTTTTCTAAGCGTTTGTCGTTTTCAGATTATTCGCCAGAAAGCGCCATAGTAAAACATCGCACATATAATATATATAATATATATTTATATATATTATTACAGAGGACCACGCACGCGTCTAAAGCTATTATTATATAGATTTGCATACTTACCCATATTTAGCCTAGCGGTATGCATGTACGTATGTATGTGTGTTCATGTATGTATGTAATGTATGCATACATGCGCGTGTGTATGTCTGTATGAATGCATAGTATGTATGCATAGTATGTATGTATGTATGTATGCATGCATGTTTCTAAGGCTGTATTTTCTCTGGTTACAAGCAGCTGTAAACATGCTTTTTGAAAACCAGATGCGTAATTAGCAGACGCTGCTTCACAAGACTAAATACAGTAACTAAATAAAATAAATAAGTAACAAAAGTAAACAAACAAATAAAGTTAATAAAACTGTGCGTGATTTAAAATGAAACGCAAAAAGAAAGACGATAGAGACGGCCTCAAATCGAAGACCCCGTCTGCTATGATTCTGGTCGTTGTGAAAGATTCATCGACTCTCGGAGGCAGTGACAAATAAAACCTGACGAGAGAAATGACGGAAAGTCAATAGAATTGATCAGTAGCTGAAGCCCCACATCACTCACAACATCCATTACGGCACAGAAAATCCTACATCAACTGACATCGACAACATCCAAAGCAACTCAGAGCAAGCCATAATGAGAAACCCTTACATCAACAAAAACAGCCACTTAAAACTCAAAAATAATGTCTAGAAACGGTGACCACTAAGTTGCGGGCATCTGTGTGGTCCGACACGGTAGCCGATTGGTTTGAGCGCTCGGCTTGTAAGTGGGTCACGATAGCCGATTTCTAAAGTAGAAAGTAGCCGATTGGTGAGAGCGGGAAGTTCGTAAGTGGGTCACAGTAGCCGATTGGTTAAAGCGTACGGCTTGAAAGTGGGTCATCGTAGCGGATGCCTAAATTAGAGCGCTTGGTTTGTAAGTGGGTCACGACAGCCGATTTCTAAATTCGAGCCCTCGGCTTGTAAGTGGGTCACGATAGCAGATTTCTAAATTAGAGCGCTCAGCTTGTAAGTGGGTCACGATAGCCGATTTCTAAAGTAGAGCGTTCGGCTTGTAAGTGGGTCACGATAGCCGATTGCTAAATTAGAGCGCTCGGCTTGTAAGTGGGTCACGGTAGTCAACTGGTGAGAGCGTTCGGTTTGTAAGTGGGTCACGGTAACCGATTGGTTTGAGCGCTCGGCTTGTAACGCGGAGAGACAGGTTCGAACCTTCCCCGAGCCGGTTAAAGGACCTTGAGCAAGTCCTTCACGCGAAATTGCTCAGCTTAACGCCATCGATTGATGCTTTATCAGTAGACAGGATCACTTACGGTGATAAATACAGAAATATGAGTAGTTTGCGTCTGTGGTCTAGGATTCACTCTGGATGGTCCCACCATTTGGAATTCTCTACCTCCTCATGTTCGCAACTCTCTTGCAGACTTCCACTGAACCTGCAACAGTTCTCTGGCTTGGTGCACCGAAAAATTGTTCAAACAACATAAATTCATCCAAAAACTAATTCTACATACATCACCGGTAAACAGCATATCCTGGACGCTCAATATCATGCAATCTTTTGAAGCCATATCAAGAAATGGGGTATAAGGACGATACATCGTAACAAAGTCCGTTTTTAGGTTTTAAGAGAGCAATATGGATTCGGGAATTGTACAGTCGCAAAGCAACCTTTGCAGTCGTGAAGCAATCACTTTTCAATTACAAGGCAACTTTCCAATCACATGGCAATCCCTTTGCTATATCAAAGCAACTGCTTTTCAACTGCAAAGCAACTGCTTTTCAATTGCAAAGCAATAATGTTGCAATCACACAACACTCCCTTTGCTATATCAAAGCAACTGCTTTTCAACTGCAAAGCAACTGCTTTTCAATTGCAAAGCAATAATGTTGCAATCACACAACAATCCCTTTGCTATATCAAAGCAACTGCTTTTCAACTGCAAAGCAACTGCTTTTCAATTACAAAGCAATAATGTTGCAATCACACAACAATCCCTTTGCTATATCAAAGCAACTGCTTTTCAACTGCTTTTCAACTGCTCTTCGACTGCAAAGCAACATTTCAATCACACAACAATCCCTTTGCTACATCAAAGAAATCGCTTTTCAACTGTAAAGCAATTGCTTTCAACTGCAAAGCAACTGCTCTTCAACCGCAAAGCAAATGCTTTGCAAAGCTCCTAGTTATTAGACGTCGCTGGACAGAGCTATCTAATAAATCCTGAGTGACGGTAATTAAGTGCTGGCACCCGAGACAGCTTGAAATTACACGGAACCTCTTAACTGCAGTGTCCAGTATTCTGCTCTCAGCACGTCGCCTAAAATTGGCAAATCACTGTCAACAGCAGAAGTGGTAAGGGTGGCGAGTTTTTCACGGCAAGACTGACCAAAACTACTGACCAGATTCGAATGTCAATCAACAGAAGTGGCAAGACTGGTCAGTTTTTCACGGCAAGACCGACTGATAATACTGACCAGATTCGACTGTCAATCAACAGAAGTGGCAAGACTGGTCAGTTTTCCACGGCAAGACTGACCAGTACTACTGACCAGATTTGCAGAGGCGTCGTCAGTACATGTTCAATGTATTAATAAAAGTGGTAAGATTACAGTAGTTCTGAAAGTTATTGGATTAGTTGCAAAGTCATGTATGAGGTACTTAGAATGCAATGTACTAAGTGTCTTGCTGCATGCATACACAAATTATTTTCAGTGGATGATAACATTAGTCAAGAAATCATGGTAGTGTAATTAATCGCTGGATATAATAATGACTAGTCATTAAGTCATGGTAATATAGCCAATCCTTGATTAGATTAGTGATGAAGCCAATATTGTGGTTGACACCGTTTTGCCGTTTAAAACATACATTAGCCATAAAGTAGTGGTAGTTCCTCAGTTTAACGACAGCTTATTGCATCAAAGGCCGTTGCCGTCGCCCTCCTCCTTTATCCAGGCTTGGGACTGGCACTCACCCAAACAAGGCAGTGGCGGAGTTCTTCTTCTTGTCCATGGGTTTAACATCTTATGGCAACTAAGGCCGTTGACGTCTTCGATTTGAAAATGTTGTTGACGTTGTCCATAAGTTCATTTCTTTCTTCTTATCGTTTCCTTTAAGATTTTTGTCTCCGTAGGTAATGTATGTATTTTTTTAACTGATTGCAGCACGACATGGATGAGAGACGAAATGCAGGCAAAGGGGTTTTTGTTGACTGGTTGATGGCACCTTTGTCGACTTCTTGTTGGTTTTCTTCTTGTTGGAAGACTGTCCACTGTCCATTACGGCTCTTGTGTGTCCATTAAGGGTCTTCTCAGTTGCTATAAAGCCTTTTTTCAATATCTGATTTATATGTTTTCTGTAATTTTTTCTTTTCACTGGCCATTTCGGCTCTTTTGTGGCCATCGGGTTTTTTGTGGCCATCAGGAGTTTAGCGATCAAGCATGTGGAGTTTAGCGATCAAGCGTCACAGATTCATATATATATATATATATAGCGTCGTTAGAATGCGTTTTAAAGGTGTCTTTAAAAACATTGCTTTATCCTGTGCTTAACAACATTTTGGCTGTCAAGGCCGTTGATGTCGACCTTTCTTTACCCTAGCCTTTCACGGAAGACCAATCACATAATTCTGTGCGGTTAGCGATAATTATTTAAACGAGGTACGTGCGCAATATGGTTAACAGCAATACCCTGTAAACGTTCAATTACGTAAAGTACGTAAATAAATAAAAAAAGGTGTGCAAAACAGTTGTCAGTTATACCTAGGAAAACAAAAACCACATCATTAAGTAAAACACGTGAGACAACATTAAGGTGCATAGAACGCAATTAATAATAATTTCTAGTAGTAGTTCAAATGTTTAACGACATCTTGTGGCATCAAATACCGTTGACGTCGACCTCTTTTATCCAGGCTTGGTGGGACTGGCATTACCCCCAAACAAGGCAGTGGCGGAATTAAAGGCGGAGTTCAGAAATCAAATAATGATTAAACAGTTAGGAAATCACAAAACAATTAAATAAATCGTGTAAACAAGTAAAAAAAGGTGTGCAAAAATAGCATACAACCGAATAGAAAAGCACAGTCATCATGCTAATAAACGTTGTCCGAGTACCCATCTCATGTAGGACGAGACGGTGAAAGGCCTACTAAACTCCAGTTGACCTCTGATCCGGAAATGAATGCGTAAAAAAGGAAACAATATTTCATTTATATGATCACCAGTTCGTAACGTCAAAGCTAGAGGTCGCTAACTCTTTCTCTGCAGAAATGAAGCCAAGAGCAACTGATGCCAGCAAGTGATCGATGCGGTCGCTTTTAAATGATCCGAATTGTGATCCGAATCTCGCCATGACGAGCGAAATTAGCCAACAGAGATCTGTGTCAGGTCACACGCTTAAAACTAATGTCTACATGCAGCAGACACTAATGCATATATCTGGCTATTCGTGCGGCGCCTTCTTAGAATGTCACAACGGCGCTGAATGGCTGAACCACTACTACTACCACTATTACCACTATTACCATCACCACCACAACCACCACCACCACCACCACCACGACCACCACGACCACCACCACGACCACGACCACCACCACCACCACCACCACCACCACCACCACCACCACCACCACCACCACCAGACGCTACGCCGACAAGTCAGAGATTAGACGCCCACAACAGTTTCTGTTGAAAGCCCATCACCCCCCTATGAAGGCATCTGGGGTGAATCAATGACCTCCATATAAATGACCTGATTGACCTCATTGTAATCGTAATTCCGAGATGTCTACAGCGCTCAGCGAAAGCCACGTTACAGGGACCTGCTTATTCACATGAGCTCAGTCAAACCAAAAACGATAGGCAAAAGGGTTCGGTTCCAGGTCACGATCCAAAAGTCAAGCAGAGAGACAGCGTGACTGCTACGGTGGGTGATGTCTGGGATTGGAGTGGAGAGGGAAAAGAGGAAGAAGGGGAGTCAGTATGGGATCTGTGAAAGAGGAATGTTTTTAGCTTCGAGTGAAAGCCCAGTGCAGAAACTGCAAGCGGTGGAGCATGGATGAGTTTATATGATGGGTCAGAAAACTGTCGCAGTTCTGGGGAAGTTTATTCCAGAGTGGTGGGGCAGCTATGGCTATGGAGCGATTACCAAATTTTAAGGATGGGGTAACGGGCGGGGGTCTGTGGGTGAATCCTCATTGAGCTGCATCCTGCAGTGGGGTAAATCCTCTCGGCTGAATCTTCTCGGCTGAAGTGTTGGCTATTGTTTCAGATGCTCCTCACCAACCTACTGTCCTGACGCAATTACTTCCGGGTCAAAAGGTCTTGGCTAATTAAACGAAAACCAGTGACATGTTTCGACTCCGACTGGTCTTCCTAAATAATTAAACCTCCCTGACAGATTCTTGACAGTTACTCAGCCCCGCAATTACGGATCCGGCGCCATTTTCAATGAACTCACACACACACACACACGCACACACACACACACACAAAGAGACACATAGACACACACACACACACAACCACACACGCACCGACACACACACCACACACGCGCACACACACGAACGCCACGAAATATCGGCGTCTTAAGATAGGAGATGAAGCGAAGAGATGATGATGAATGTTTGCGACTTACTTTGGCATTTCGCTCTCCTGCGTTTCCTGGAAAAACCAAATGACAGAAAAACTTGATGCAGCAATCGTGCAAGAAACACGCGCCGAACTGACCGCTTTCGAGCCGGAAATAACCGATCAACCATTAGAATGACGTTGGATGATGACAGAGGAGGAGGAAGAGACAGAGGAGTAACAGCATCCTCACATATATATACATAGAGAGAGAGATAGAGAGAGCGAGAGAGAAAGAGAGAGAGAGACAGATAGACAGACAGAGACACAGACAGACAGAGACAGAGAGACAGAGAGAGAGACATACACAGACAGAGTCAAATATAGACAGAGACTGAGACAGACAGACAGACAGACAGACACAGCGAGAGAGATAGAGAAAACAAACATTGTGTCAGTGTGTGCGTGCGTGCGTGTGTGTGTACACTACCGATCGATTATCATCGACCACGGACTGAAGAGGCGGCTGGAAAGATGCCACGCAACATGAATAAACGTTTCGTTGCGAGCTGAATTTTCAAGTCAAATCTTGTCTTACAGATTCCACTCGAACCGGATGTAGTCGGTGAAGTAGTGCAACAGATTACTGGACGGTCTGTTTCACTGCCTAAAATCGTCAGCCGGGCACTGAAAGACGAGCCGCAATAAACTGATAAATGCGATACGCTCAGCTTGGAGGGAATATTCTACATAATCAGCAGCTGGACTCTTGCTTCTAAGTTCTAACCATCAACCTGTACGTTGCTTTAGAAAGCAAAAGAAAGGCAACGGGAATGAGTAATATCACTGGCGCACGCACGAGCCACACGCAAAAAGCGGGGTTCAGTCAGGGCGTGGTAATGCACAGAAAGACTTATTTACGTAACCTCCAAACACGAACATATTTGGAAATTATTTCGTAATCGTAATTCCGAGATTTCTACAGCGCCCAACGAAAGCCACGTCACGGGGACCAGCTTATTCACAGGCGCTCAGTCAAAAGAAAATCGAGAGGCAAAAGGGTTCGGTTCCAGGTCAAGATGCAAAAGTCAGGCAGAGAGGCAGCTTGGCAGCTACGGTGGGTGGTGTTTGGGATTGGCAACCTGTACGTGGCTTTTAGACAGCAAAAGAAAGGCAGTGGGAACGAGTAAGACCACTGGCGTACGCACGAGCCTGCACGAGTCCAAATACGCCAAAAGAGGGGCTTCAGTCGGGACCGGGCAATGCACAGAAGGACTTATTTGAGTAGCATCCAAAGAAAAACATAATGGGAAATTTTTTTCGACTGGTTCTGTCCAAAGACCGTCATCCGGAACAGATTTTTGTTTAGAACCGATCACTGACTGAGGACTTGTGCAATACAGAAAACTGCCAGAATACATTTTTGTCTCAAAGAGACCAACGACATAGAAGCTTCCGGGTTAGATAATGCTGCAGGGGTCAACATTGTGGTTACGCCACTGACCAGGACTGCAAGAAATTGAAAGTGGCACTTGAAAGTTTCACCGCATGCCGCTTGCAATTCCTCTGGAATTTTTCAATTTCTGCGGTAATTAAGCATATCCACTGTGGCCTGCAGGCAAGCACTTGTGCAGCTGTCACAAATGCCTCACTGTAACCGTTTGACTACATGATTAGGCCACAGTTTGTGCGTTGTACTGCCAGACAAATTATACCGATCACATCTATGAGCTGTCTGGCAGCTTTATTGCCAGCAAGTGGCTGCCATTAACAAAGCAGAATACATGTCGAACAGGGACTTCATTCTTGAAGGAGTCTGCTGCAAAAGATGAACAAAGCTACTAAAAATGGAACATTGTGACAAAGTGAATGAAAGCATTGAACGATTGGATTCATTTCTGCATGGACTTTCAAAAACTGCAGCATTTATTGGGTTCAGACGTGAATGATAATCACAGTCTTTAGGGATAAGCCAAATTATTTAAAGATAAGCCAAATTATTTAAAGATAAGCCAAATTATTTCCTACACTTTTCACCAAAATACTGCTGCAAAGTCCAGGCTTAATCTAATCACTTCTTTAATAAGGGATGAGCCAAATTATTTAAAGATAAGCCAAATTACTTCCTACACTTTTCACCAAAATACTGCTGCAAAGCAAAGGCTTAATCTAATCACTTCTTTAATAAGGGATGAACCAAATTATTTAAAGATAAGCCAAATTATTTCCTACACTTTTCACCAAAATACTGCTGCAAAGCAAAGGCTTAATCTAATCACTTCTTTAATAAGGGATGAGCCAAATTATTTAAAGATAAGCCAAATTACTTCCTACACTTTTCACCAAAATACTGCTGCAAAGCAAAGGCTTAATCTAATCACTTCTTTAATAAGGGATGAACCAAATTATTTAAAGATAAGCCAAATTATTTCCTACACTTTTCACCAAGCGCTGTTAAATACTTCTGCAAAGTCCAGGCTTAATCTAATGACTTCTTTAACAAGGGATAAGCCACACTATTTAGAGATAAGCCAAATTATTTTCCTACACTTTTCACCAAGTGCAGATGTTAAATACTTCTGCACAGCCCAGGATTAATATCTAATCTAATGACTTCTCTAGCGCCGTTATCATAATGCACAAGGCATCAATCGACGGTCGCTTCAAGCGAAACCATAAAATCATAACCTGCTGGAGAATCCCAGTCAAATCCGAAGGGTCAGACAAACCAAAACCTATTCTCAGAGTTCTTCAACTTGTCTCAACTTCTTCACAAGAGTTGGCCAAGCGTGCATGCAAATTAATTCTCCTCTCGTCAGGTTTCGAGCTGCATCTCAGTAAACGGTGCTAAGAACTTTACCCTCACAATACAATGCATTTCTGCGGTCTTGGGTATGACAGCGCCACGACTTGTATTGCCAAACGAGTCATGCTTCCCATTGCCAAGAGCTTTTACAGCTAACACCGTCAACGCGACAAGTGCCAAACGTCGAAGGCCACCTGCACCAGTATTACACTAAAAATATCTGCCAACACGGATGACAAAAATTCAATGCAACAGCTACCATGGCAACCGCGCGCCTGCGCAAAGTGCTCCTCAAGAAGCCGACCACCATAATAAAATCCTCCGGCGTCGACGTCGCCGCCGAAGAAGTGCCACCCAAGCAATCGACCGATCAAAGACCAGGAAAGACTGCAAAAAACCGCTCGTTTATCTTCCAAGAGTCTGAAGCAAGATGGAAATTGGAAAGGGACGTCGAACAAAAAACGCGTTGCAGCGTCACTCCCGCCAGTCAAATGGCCGGGCATTCTGTTTCAACGAACCATTTAGTTCCGGTTGTAGAGAGTTAAGTCGCGTAATGCGCGCTTATATCCAAGAGACGTCATTGCGATTCACCGCACACAGGTTCGAATTAGGGCAGAGAAATCATAATATTGTTGTTGTTACCGGATGACAGGTCCCAGAGGCGTAAATCTGGTCTAGAAAGCGAGGACCAATAATTCTTCCTTTCTCTTTTTTCACAGTAATTATCGCTTGACTAATATATGTAGCATGAAAAGTCCCGAAGAATACCAATCATAATCGTAAATTCGAGATTTCTACAGCGCACAACAAAAGCTAAGTCGCGGGAACCAGCTTATTCACAGGCGCTCAGTCAAAATAAAATCGATAGGTAAGAAGGGTTCGGTTCTAGATCAAGATCCAAGAGTCAGGCAGACAGATGGTTACGGTGGATGGTGTTTGAATTGCTAATTCTAAATCCAATGGTCACTGTTTATTCACAGTAAGAAAAAGTGAGGGGAACGGTGTCCCAGTCCAAAAAGTGGGGGTTCGGTGCCTCTGCACCTCCCGAAATTATGCCAATGCCCTGGGCGAGATAATGAGGATCTTTGCACTTCCTCCACCTCTTCCTCCTACCGATCTGCCCTGCCATCCATCATCGTAAACACTGGAGTTGAAGCTTTCACCATTTGAACCGACAATCAAATCGGGCAATCAAAAATAACTAATCAATCAAGCAATCAGTTCTGCGATAGCACGGGATTACCGCCAGATCAATCTTTCGCGAGACGTGCGCACGTTGGCTCTCGCGCATAAAGCTCCACGCGCTTATAAACTATTTGATATTAAACGGCTCTCAGGAAAATTGTTTCCATCCACCTTGAGTCGGACATGTTGCAAAGCCGGGGTCGAGCAATAAATCTTCCCTCCAAGGGTCCAGTGGATTCTACGTGCGTGGCAGCTGTCTGACCAAAGAAATCCGGTAGAAAGGCTGTTGAAAATTGCTTTTCTACGCGAGATAAGACGCGGGAAAAGGCCCGATTATTAATACTGAATTTTTAACATAACTCTGTATAAAGGTTTATTGTTGGTAGGAAAATTTTTACGCGGGCAGTCGCGCAGGAATCTGACGCTCGGTTAGTCAGTCAAACGCTGTTATAAAGCAATCTGATATTCAGCCTTTAGGTAATAAAGCAATCTGATATTCAGCCTTTAGGTAATAAAGCAATCTGATATTCAGCCTTTAGGTAACAAAGCAATCTGATATTCAGCCGTCAGGTAATAAAGCAATCTGATATTCAGCCGTCAGGTAATAAAGCAATCTGATATTCAGCCGTCAGGTAATAAAGCAATCTGATATTCAGCCGTCAGGTAATAAAGCAATCTGATATTCAGCCGTCAGGTAATAAAGCAATCTGATATTCAGCCGTCAGGTAATAAAGCAATCTGATACTCAGCCGTCAGGTAATAATGCAGTTTGATTTTCAGGTGTATGAAAGTCATTGAGAATTAGTGAGTATTGACGCTTTTCCTGAGGGAATAAAAACATTTTGAGCTTCAAAGAAAGACTGGTGGTCGGTTCCATTACTTGGGAGTAGTGGCATGGAATGCACGAGAACCACTGACAGTTCTGTATCTTGGCTCACCCAAAACACCTTATGCAAGTACATAGCAAACTTGGTCTTGTTTTCAGCGAGACTTACAAATTTAAGCTTCACTAAGACCCACTCTAAACAAGTCACAGAATTCACAGCTTGAGACCTTACCTCGTCCATAAGATTTTCAAACTGAAACAAAATCAAAATATTTGTTACTGAACATTGCAAACAACACGATAAGCTCTGTAAAAATTAATTTCTCGTCGTCATAAATATGTGTACGCGTAGCCTATCAGTAGAAAATCACAATCATCTACAGATAGGTTCTCCAAGCAATAATACAGACCAAGGTACAGTAAGCTATCGAGAAATGCTTCAGAGAAACACTAAATTACGCGTAATGCACATTGAACTGCATTACATTAGCAAACACCCACCGTAGTATAATGACTTCCAACTGCATGCAACATAGCTTCTGGTTTCTCTGAGCTATTTCAACATTGCTTCTCCAAAGGATTACGATTTTGATTGTGATTTTCACTCGATGCCTTAGGAATTAGAATAATGCCGCTATAGAAGTTATTAGGTTAGATTACAATTACAACTTAGTCTGAACAAATTCTTCAAAAAGACACTGTTTTCGTCCTGTTACTTTACATTCGTTTACAGGATAACAGGTTTACTTACACTGGATTCCACATACTTACAAGAGGCTTCATTTATTGCAGCTAAAAACCTGTTATCAAGCCTAAGGTAACCCTGGATAGAACGGCTTACTGTCACCATGCCGCAAGTAATGTAAGGCTGGGTATTTAATGGGTAAGTTTGGTAATCTACACATCAGCTTCTACCAGTTTACCACGAGTGGGTACCATTTAAATCTACTACCATTACACAGCTACGACGACGACCACCACCACCACACCTACTATCTCCCACCATCCGATTTTATAGAGCACTGCGCTTGTAATGCTCCTGAGAGTATCCGGTGTAGTTCCTGCTTCCCTCTCTCTCTCTCCTTCTGGCTGGAAATAATCCCTCCTAGGGGAGGTGTCAGTCACAAGAATCCTTCTTTTCCATTTGTTTCTATCTCCAGTATCTTCTTTCTTCAGTCTGAGGAGCTTTAGGTCTGAATCATGTCTCCCCATCTCTTCTTTTGTCGTCCCCGACTGCGGCGTCCGTCATAATTCCTCCGCTGTCATAATTCCCTTAATGCAGCTTTTCTCCTCTCTCCTCATCACATGACCATACCATCTCAACCTGGCTTCTCGTACCTTGTCCCATATACATGCCACTCCCAATATCTGTCTGATATACTCATTCCTTTTCCTGTCTTTCAGTGAGATTCCAAGTACATTTCCTGCTTTCCCTGAGACGTTCACTGTGTAGGGACCTTGAGCAAGTCCTTCACTCAAACAGCTCAGCACCATCGACTGACGCTTAGTCATTAGACAGTGGCCCTTAATAAATACAGAAATATAACCATATCCAACACTGCTCTTTCCATATACAATACAACACAACTTCAGCTTGATAATGCTTCATTTCAGAAATGCATGCTGAAGCCGGAAAACAAGAAAAATCATTAACCATAAACCATAGCGGACACCCACTGTAGTATAATGACCTCTAACTGATTTCAACACAGTGTCTGGTTTCTCTGAGCTATCGGAATTCAACACCGCTTCTCCAACGGATTATGATTTTGATTGCAATTTTCACTAGAAGGGATCACTGACTGATGCCTTGGGAATTATTAGGAAGTAGAAAGATTTCAGTGCCGAACGAAATACAGTCTTTTTAAGGGAGTCCATACGTTTCTTTCCATCGCCTTCCACCATAAAACCGCAATAAGACTAAAGAACAAAGTCGATACACAGCAGAAAACCCCGGGTCCACAAATCACACTTAAACGCCAACTCTAGTGAGATGGCCGTCAGACGCACACATTTCGATGCCGTGACATAAATATTGACCGCGGTCAAGCGTTCGTCACGTCGTTGACCAGTGTGAACTATTGGCTTAAAAGGGGGAGCATTCGACAATTTCCCGGACGTAAAAACGACCAACTTCACTTCGAGCAGTCTACGCTCTTAAAGCTTGTCTGCCGCGAACAGACATTAGTTTGCAGAAAACCTGCACACACAGGTTCCAGACTGCATATTCTTCCATCGGTGTAAAAAGTAAAAACTAAAGTCTGTCCCATACCTCACAAGTGAGACGTACGGGAGGCGCTCGTCTGCTTTCTAGGCCCTTGAGCCGGCGATGGACGAATCCCAAGGTCCCGGACACGAGTCCAGTGCATCACAGGACTTCTTAGCTTACGCCGGTACCAAATTATACTGATTGGTGACAGAGGCACGTGTGCACAAAGAACTTCCCCAGGGTCGTTACACGGAGTCGAACCCGCGACCGCACGATCACTGACCAAACGCGTTACCGATAGGCCACTTGCCGCACACTCCATGAGATGAGTGTAGCGACTGTGATTTATTACCAGACAGCAGACGTCTACGTATATTCTGGCCACATTTGAGTTGTGTTGCGGTTTCCAGACGTCCAGTGCTTCAGCCAAGATCTCGGGGCGCACAGCATCGCGACTGATTTACGTTAGGAGGTTTTCGGAGCCGGACACCAGATGTTTTGTGTTTGCGACACGCCACATTAAATAATTTGGCGAATAATTGAGTTTTACGATGACCGTCTGAAAGGGAAAGAGCAAACACTCGGCCTGTGTGGTCGGCCGAGTCGAGTCAGTCGACCGTTAGGCGACGACAGCTGTGGATGTAGCAAAAAGCACAGATGTGCCTTCTTCAGGGCATGTCCCATTGCTGCCTCGAGCACGGTCGTAATCGTAATCCCGAGATTTCTACAGCGCCCAACGAAAGCCACGTCACGGGGACCAGCCTATTCATAGGCGATGAGTCAACACAAAAAATCGATAGCCAAAAAGGTTCGGTTCGAGGGCAAAATCCAAGAGTTTAAGTCAGAGAGACAGCTACGGTGGGTGATGTTTAGGATTGGAGCGGAAAGAGGGATAAGAGAAGGGATGTCAAGATAGGATCCGTGAAAGAGGAATGTTTTCAGTTCTGAGTGAAAGTCCAATGCAGAAACTGCAAGCAGTGGAGCATGGGTGAGTTTGTATGAAGGTTACTCGGGGTATTCCATTCAATTTATCATTATTGGAAAAACAGATTTTTTACTGGCATATTTGATCTGTTTTTATGTGTTCTCAGGTTTTTTTTTTGGGTCTACATCGGCGTCACGGTCAAAGTGTATTGTCGAATTAGACAATAATTACAAAACTTCATGATCTCCCTCCAACTCTGATCGTCAGCAGGAAATCTGTTCTCATAAAACAGGCCACAGACGTTTTTTACTGTAGATGACACTCCTCTTCCACAAATGGTATCCTGATTCCTCCTCTTCCCCTTTCTGTCTCACCGCTCCAATTCTAAACACGCCATCTATCGTAGCCGTCACACAGTCTGCCCGCCTGACCCTTGGATCTTAACCCGGAACCGAATCTGACCCTTCCTTCCAGACCCTATTGGTTTTGTTTTGGGCCTTTGAACAAGCTGGCTACCGTGACTTAGTCTTCTTTGGGAGCAGTAGAAATCTCACTTCATTTCCTTAAAATTATTAGTAATATTTTCTGCATCTGTAAACTGTCATTAAACCAGGTCCAACTCTTCCGCTGTCAAAATATCCAACCTTCTGAGTCATCTTTCATTGACTACACTGGAAGTATACTGCTAAGCTTTCTACCATCGTAAGGCACCTTCCGCTAACCCCGCGACCAGTTATCGCCCTTGGAAACTGCTCTGTGTTTCAACCTTCAAAGCTGACATATTGCTTAACAGTAAATTGCTTTCATTGGAAAACATATTTAATGTTTTCCGTCGTTATGGAAATCAGCATCATTGCCAGACAGTATGCTTAACACTTCAGCATACAGTACTTCTAGATAATTCAAATACACGGGGACCTTCAACGGCGTGGCGTCCATTCAAACAGGCAGCGATGGTGAAATTTTTAACCCGATCAATTCATTGAAAAATGAGCAGGGTCGAGACCATACGGTCGTTATAGGAAACCGTGTACATTAGAATTTACATTTTACAAAACTAGGTTGTGCTTAGACACCTTTAAATCGTTTTTGTCCGACACTATATATTCGTCAATTTCGCTCAATAGTATTGGCAACCCCAAGCCCCGACAAAGGAGGAGGGCGACGTCAACGGCCTTTGATGTCATAAGATGTCGTTAAACTGAGGAACCTACTAATCGATAGTATTTGTGACCCCGCACTAAGGAAAGGTCGACGTCAACGGCTGTGGCAGCCACAAGATGTCGTTACACAACGAATACTAACACAAATTTTAGGTTGTGTTTAGACACCTTTAAATCGCATTTATCCGACGCTATATTTTCGTCAGTTTGCTCAGTCGGTAGTTCCCGTCATCTTCTATAAGGAAAGGTTACCGTTAACGGCCCTGGCAGCCACAAGATGTCGTTAAACACTGACTACTAATACAAAAGGCGTGGCGCCCATTCAAACTGGCAGCGGTGGTGAAGGATCTCACTCGAAATATTCACTGAAACAATGAGCAGGGTCGAGACCATATGGTCGCTATAGAAAAAAGTGTAAATTTACATTCACTATGCTTATTTAACCTGCCCTTGTTCCACATCAAAATGGAGCACACTCGGAGCGTGCTCCGAGCACGTTTGGAGCAGCAGTAGAAGAGCTCTCTAGGAGGCTGACCAAGTGTGGCCATCATTGAATATGAACACCAGGCAGCTGATCGACTTTGCAATACGTGGTTCCGT
>OZ029927.1:21023479-21078479 GCA_964023275.1 Norana najaformis
CAACATCCACCAACAACAATCGGCTCCACGGCGCCCCCTGGCGAACTCAGCTATAATGAGTACACTGACTGTACACTGTCAGTGGGAAGATCAGGCAGCAAGGGAGAAGGCTGGCCACCTGCCATCATAGGCAACTCCTCTCTCTCTCTCTCTCTCTCTCTCTTTCTAAATGTATATATATATATGTCCGTCTTTCTGTATATATATATATATATATATATATATATATATATATATAACCTGCAAGTTTGTGAAGACCGTATTATTCCCCACTAGTTCTGGGACATCGGGCCGGGAACGCCTCTGATGAGTTTTATCTTGAAGTGGTGCTTCATAAGTTTCTGATTACAATTACAATATGCCGAGGGTAAGTAAAATGAAGTCGCTAACAATTCAAGCCCATGGCAGTCTCAGGGCCAGCTTAAGGGACTGAAACAACATATAGAGCTGGACACTGAAGGGGTCGGCACAAATCAGTGACTGCACAAAGCAGCTCGCAAATAGAGAAAGCATCCTGTTTCACGGAAGCCAGAACTCTAACGACCGACCAGGATTAGGACTAGTGAAATTTTATGATGGGAGGCACAACCACAGACAGACACACTAAGAAACAGACAGACACGCTAAGAAACAGACAGACACGCTAAGAAACAGATAGACACGCTAAGAAACAGACAGACACACTAAGAAACAGACAGACACGCTAAGAAACAGACAGACATGCTAAGAAACAGATAGACACGCTAAGAAACACACCGACACACTAAGAAACAGACAGACACGCTAAGAAACACACAGACACGCTAAGAAAGAGACAGATATGCACAGTGACTCACTCAAGGACATACAAAGAAATAATTCAGTGACCATGCCTGAGAAAATTCTCACAAAGTCTGAAAAGCAGACTTGGGTTTGATATTGCAACAGATTGGACTGGAACTGCTGAATAATTAAGCAAAAACTCCACACTCTGTTACAGATAATAAATAATTGACAATTTTAAAAAATGTAAGTCTCTTTGTAACTACATTCCTTCTTCACAGATCCTATCCTGAATCCCCTTCTTATTCCTCTTATCCCTCTTTCCACTCCAGTCCCAAACATCACCCACAGTAGCTGCCACACTGTCTCCTGCCTGACTCTTGGATCTTGACCTGGAACCGAACACTTTTGCCTATCGATTTTGTTTTGACTGAGGCCCTGTGAATAAGCAGCTCCCCCGTGACGTGGCTTTCATTGGGCGTTGTAGAAATCTCAGGATTATGATTACGATTTGAGAAATCACAAGTTAAAGTTTATAATAACAATGATCCAAATTAAGTCAAAACCAATCTAATCTAAAGACTTCTATAGCGCCGTTATCATAATGCCCAAGGCAATGCAAAAGTATAACACACTGGAGAAGCCCGGTTGATATACGATAGGTCAGAGAAAATATTCCTTGTTGTAAATGTAATTGTAGTTTGAGATTTATAAAGCGCCTCTTAGAGGATGAACTCAACAGAGGTGCTACCGACCCGAAAAAGTAAAATCACTGTTAAACAGTACAGTCTTCAAGCGCCTGCGGAACACTGAAAGGGGGAGATAAAGGAGCTCAAGTCGCAATTCTCATTCTCCAGGGGGACGATTGTGCCTAGGGCTCATGAATATTTATAAGTATAGTAATATTGGAGGATATTCATATGCCTCCCAGGCTGCTATCAAAGTACCGTAATCTCCACTAAAAACTGGTCAAAACCAGTATTTACATGACTTCATCATTTGCATAATAATTGAGGCAGACGAATTCAAATCAGGGCACCACGGGACATGTTAAATAAAGCAGTTGCTGGGCATAAAAATAAAATTGAAAACAAAAATACTTTGCCAGTGAAACTCTACACAAGGACTTAGCGTCTGATAGCCAACACAACGAGGAATTTGTTAACATGTAAAGAATCCCACCCTGATCCATCGAATCCGCTGCCTTCCCATTTTACTCAGCCTAAACACAACCCACCCTAACAGCTCGTCTCCCCCTTGTCTGTCTGTCTGCCTGCCTGTCTGTCTGTCTCTATGGTCTTCTGGCTACCTGACTTTGTTCTTGACATGGCACCTTTGGACAACCCCACTGACTTGACCCAGCGCTCGCGAATACACTTATGCCCTGCGCTTAGCTCTTAAATGGCACTTTCGAAATTCTAAGTTTATGATTATGAGAATCCATTCTGACCCATTTTGTGCCTACTTGTCTTTCAAAGCGCGTTTCTCTCGCATGATTTATTTTTCCGACTTAGTGAGGGTTTTCTCACATATGTATAAAGACATCCAAACAAACACACACACACACACAGACATTAGGAATCACAGACACAGAAGAACAAACATTGGCACAGACAAAGAAAAAGCAACCGATACATTTAAAAAGACACGCACAATGACACACTCAAGGACATACACATATAAACAGACAAATATTCAAAGGCACACAAAGACTTTCACACAAACATGGACAAGCATATTCAAAGAACAAACAAACATGCACACACTTGCACAGAAGCATACATACATCAACAGGCACAAACCCTGCCACAAGCAGTCACAAAAGCACACTCACAAAGACACACATATACAGGCACTAACAAGCAGACACAGAGACACCAATAAACACACACACAGCAATGGCGGCTCCACGACTGGTTGCATGGGGAAATAGCATTTCCGGGGGGCAAACACAATCTGGGAGTACACCATGCGCAGGTCTGGTCAGAGGGGCGCTGGCATATAACCAAAAGGGGCACGGGGCGGGGTCGGCGGAGCAAATCGCCCACAACGCCCATAACGGGGATGGGGTGGGGAAGCAAACTGTCGCCCCAGGCCTAAAACTCAAGCTAAATCCGACATAAAACAGCCTCAAACAGTAAAGCCATAACAAACATCTTTCCCGGAAGATGATTCGAATTAACTTCCAAGAAAACATTCTTCTCCTCCGTCTAATTCCGACTAATCAGTGTCTACATCTACCGGATTTATTTCACATCAGCATCACAAAAATCTCAGATTTGAAGTAAATATGACAGACTGGCCTCAGTTTCACTTTTTAAATCGAGCTGAAAAGAAAGTAAATTCATCGCTGGTCCATGATAATTCTTCTCAAACACTAAGAAACTAAATTATTAGTTAAAAACTAAACTAAATTAAAACTAAATGAGAAACAACATTGCATTAATCACAAAATTTTGGGATTTTATTTAGTCTCTATAATATGTTACTTGATTTTTTCATTAAATTTCTTTTTGTCTGTAATTTACTTTGATGTTCTAACACCCAGAAATCTAATTAGCAGAAAGCATAACATTTTATAAATTTTCTTTTGTCTATCTATAATAATTTAATTGAAAACTCTGAAATCAATTTACATAAATCGTAAAATTTGGAAATTTTTTTTCTATCTGTAATAATTTAATCGAAAACTTTTAAAATAAATTTACATAAATCATAAAATTTGTAAAATTTCTTTTGTCTCCACAACAATTTTTGTGAATCACTCAGACAAAACACAAAACTGCAAAAATCACGAAATTTACGAAATTCCTTTCATCCATCCATAACAATTTACCGACACTTGAAACATCGCGGAGCAAAATTTCCATACAAGCTGAAACCTTCCGGCAACGAAAGGCCACGAAAGGCTGATATCGATCAGGAACTTGATGGAATTTCCTTATGGCTACGGGGACCGAAAAAGGTCAACATCGCTCTCACCTCATAAAATCAGACACATGGAGATCCCGAGGGAAGTGAATCCGCCATAAAAGCCTGCTACAGGGCCCCGGGGTGTTTCCATCCTTCTTAGGGGCGACCAGATAAGCCATGAAAAGGCCATTTAAATTGTGTTCAGACTGTGTAAAGCTGATGAAAGTGCAGAACGACCTGGCAGAGAATTCTCCAGCTCATTTGGACTGGCTGGTCATTTAACGGTGATAAATGGCTTCATGAACATTTACTACTGTCCAGCTGAAAGGCGAGATAAAAGCATCCTCTGTGCTTAAGCCTCCCTGCACAACAATAGCTTTTCGTCACGAGCAACGGCTGAAACTAAAATCTGCCAAAATCTTTTCACACAATAAAAGTTAAACTCGGAAGCCTTCAGCTTAAGTTCTACATCACTGGCCTGGATAGCCACAACGTAACAGTTAAAGCGTACGTCAAGGTGCCGGTTCGCATCCCGGGCGTGGTTTATTTCAGGGATTTTAATCTCGGGCTAACACAGACCGTACACGGGGGCCTTAAACGGCGTGGCGCCCATTCAAACGGGCAGCGGTGGTGAAGTAAAAGGCCGAGGTCTTACGGTCGCTGTAGGAAAACGCGTATATTTACATTTTACAAATATTAGGTTTTGCTTAGACACCTTTAAATCGCATTTTACCGAAACTATAAACCTCAAGCTAGCACGGTCCGCGCATAAGGACCTTAAATAGCGTGGCGCCCATTGAAGCCGGCAGCGATGGTGAAAGATCTCACGCAGTTAATTCACTGAGAAATGAGCAGGGTAGAGGCCATACGGTCGCTAAATTAAACCGTGCACATTTAAGTTTTACAAGTATAAGGTTGTGCTTAGACACCTTTAAATCGTATTCAGCCAATGCTATATAGTCGCCTATATGGATTTGCTACCGCCACTGCCTTGTTCGGTGGTAGTGCCAGTCCCAAGCCTGGATAAAGGAGGAGGGCGACGGCAACGGCCTTTGATGCCATAAGCTGTCGTTAAACTGAAGAACTACTACTGCTTATTAGCTATCACAACAGGACTGAAAGCTCCACTAAACAAAGGTTGTTGTTAACCCCTTGGCAGAAACAAGAT
This sequence comes from Norana najaformis, assembly GCA_964023275.1. Classification (NCBI taxonomy): domain Eukaryota; kingdom Metazoa; phylum Annelida; class Clitellata; order Crassiclitellata; family Hormogastridae; genus Norana; species Norana najaformis. The sequence goes on from OZ029927.1 coordinate 21,028,323, forward strand.
GTCGTTTAAACACTGGATACTAATACAAAAGGCGGGGCGCCCATTCAAACGGGCAGCGGTGGTGAAGGATCTCACCCAATTAATTCATTGAAAAACGATCAGGGTAGAGGCCATGCGGTCGCTACAGAAAAACATGTGACTCTGACATAACTCAAATTTCTAAACCGATCTAAGCGTAATCCACTAACTTCAGGTACTACATTGTAATCGTAATCAAAAACTTTTAAAGCGCCACTTCAAGGCATACTCATTGTCTGTCTGTCTGTCTGTCTGCCTGTGTCTGTCTGTCTCTTGCTTCCCCCTATCTACTCATTTACCGCAGGGTTGAGTGGTGGGCGGCGCCAGGTCGTATTAAATGGGCTTCAATGTGCTTAACTTCAAAGTAACTACCAGCATCGCATCCACAACGCCAAGCAGCCCCACCCACCTGTATTAAGGCACTCTTCTTCACACAATATATCTCAAACGCATCTCTAAAGCAGGGTTGGCGACGACAATCCTCGCATAATGAGAGGAAATTTCCAATAAACTGCAATTCTGGAGCAGAACAGACGCCTAATGGAGTCTTCTGAACGGCAGCCAAGAGACACAGCAAGACTATAGAACATAAACTCACAGGCAGAAGGCATCGCGGTCATAAGGATGGATCGATAATCACCTGGGAAAGAAGAATTACGGTAGATAATGGATCAGAAACCACCTGGGAAAAACATTAGGCCTACGGTAGCGAAGGTGGACCAAAAACCACTTGGGAAAAAGCATTACCGTAGACCAGACCAGAAACCACCCGGGAGAAAACAACAGGCCCTACGGTAGCATACTACGTGGACCAGAAACCACCTGGGAAAACGCAATACTATGGCAAGAATGGATCTGAAACCACCCGGGAAAAAGCATTACGATAGCAAGGATGGATCAGAAAACTGTGTGGTAAAAAATCATTACAGTAGCAAAAGTGGATCTGAAACCACCTGGGAAAAAAGCATTACAGGAGCAAGGATGAATCAGAAACCACCTGTGAAAAATGCATTACGGTAGAAAGGATGGATCGGTAACCACCTGGGAAAGAAGCATTACGGTAGACAGGATGGATCGGTAACCACCTGGGAAAAAAGCATTACGGTAGCAAGGATGGATCAGAACCCACCTAGGAAAAAATCATTAATGTCGCAAGGATGGATCAGAAATCCCTTAGAAAAGGCATCAGCTGCTTCCTGGCTTTCAGCAGGGAATGAATGATGGCATATTAAAACCTACGGCGTCGGATTAGCTTCAAATATGAATGATATTTAAGGCGAGCTAATCAATCAATTCTCTGTTCCCTGGATTCACCATCAATCATAACGGCTCAAAACAAGCTCAAGACCGGCTATTAGTGAAGCCAACGCCTCCTATATTCTCTACTCATTGCCAGAAGCATGGATACCTTAGAAAAACTCAGCCAGGAAGCAAATGAATGTCTCCTCATAAAAGGGTCGTCTGAGAGATGCAGCTTTGTCAACGATCAGCTGTAGAGTATGGGTTCGAGCCTCCCCTTAGAGAGTTATTGTGTAGGGACCCTGAGCAAGTTCTTCACTCACAACTGTTCAGCACCACTGATTGTTGCTTAGTCACTTGATAGTGGTGCTTAATAAATGCATGGATTGGTAACCACCTGGGAAAGAAGCATCACGTTAGACAGGAAGGATCAGAAACCACCTGGAAAAAAAGCATTACGGTAGCATGGATGAATCACAAACCACCTGGGAAAAAAGCATACACTCTTAATAGTAAATTTATGTAAACAGCATATACCAGTAAAACTCGAGTGACACAGTGGTGTATTTTTGGGGGTACAGGTACCTCGGTACCCATGAAATTATGCCTATGGTAAACAAAATGCACTGATCGATAAAAACTGTCCAGTAATAAAGTGCTTGTAAAACAATTCTAATAGCAGGACGTTCTCTTAAATGGCATGCATGACAGTCTACAGGTCAGCATGTTAGAGGTCGAGAGTTCAAATTCCTGTCAGGACAGAAAGATTTCGATATATCTATTCTGGTAACTCACCAATAAAATATGGACAGTACACCGAGGCAGGTCAGAAGGAGTGGGTGAGGACTAGTCACACATCATCACGTGCCTGCACTGTTGAATCTTGGGGAGTTAGCTTAAGTACTTCATCACCTCCACCAACAAATAAATATAACTGTCTTTGGGCATTTATATAGCTCCTTTTATGGATCTCTCAATGACTCCGTGATTATAATGTTCATGCAAGATAGGTACAACACCATGCAGCTCAGTAATTTTTATCAGCCTATAGACCCCACGACTCACCAAGTGCAATTAAATTAACAAACCAGGCCTTGCTCACCTTTGTGTAATGTATATATTTTTATATATGTATATATATATACATATACAAAGGTAAGCAAGGCCTGGTTTGTTAATTTAATTGCATAAATATATACATACATACATACATATATTTATATATTCTGGATGTGTGTGTGTTTGTATGGGCATTCATACAGCTCCTTTTATGGACCTCTCAAAGAGTTTGTGATTAAGATGTTTATACCAAATAGTTAATTACATTAAAAAAATCAGCTTTGCTTACCTTTTGTTAAGCTTATATATATATGTATGTGTGTATATATGTATGTATATATATATACAGAGCTCCTTTTACAGACCCCTCACAGAGTTTGTGATTAAGATGTTTATACCAATTAGTTACATTAAAAAATCAGCCTTGCTTACCTTTTGTCAAGCTTGCCAAAGCATCTCTCACAACAATTCCCCATATTCAGGGAACAAGACGAACAGAATCTTGCATCTGGTCAGAGCAGGATTCACATTCTGCGAACGAAAAAATTCAAAACACCATATCTCGTACAAAAAATTTAAATGCATCATTTTTAAGTTTTAAGAGTTTAAGAAGAAACAGGGAAGTCCCATATCTTAATCTGGGAGACAGCCATGGGTTTGAAGTTTTAGCTACTTAATTTTCTTAGCCTGGACATGTGATGCTGATTGCCAGTCCTGTTCCTTGCTGCCTAACCTTCCTACTGACAGCATACATTAATGCACCCATTTTACAGCCACCCTGAGACAAGGCAAAAATCTGTCCTCCATGTCCAAACTCTTAGCTACATTATGAAAATTAAAAATGTCTAATAAATAAATGCACCCTCAATTTGCGCCCCTCTCATTCATGTGCCCGGGGACCACTGTCCCCTCCGCATCCCCTTGCCATGTCCCTGCAACTGAGGAGAAAGAGAGGGAAGAAGGGCACAGAGGAGAGGGAGAGGAAGGAGAGGGCGGGAGGTGTAACGGGACATAGTCAAAATATGAGAAGTGTAAGCCAGTGAAGTCTATATCGAGATGCAACAAATCTGCTTAAAACTGTTCACAACAGCGCCCTATGCTAGTAACTGCAGCAATGCAACAAACGATACTGGTAAACTAAATGAAACATCTATAGCTAATACAAAACAGAGTTGTTGCAAAACTCTAATATCTTTAATGCCCTTCTGTTGCGCCATTGTACAACAGGCTAAGCATCAGTTAAGCTGGTCCAAATCCAACACGTATTGTATTATCTACCTCAATTAATTGCCAGGCCACCAATTTATACTGCAAACACACACATCCTCATCTATGCAGACTATACCGTATCATCAGGTAAAATTTCATGCCACTCGGGAACAGCGGGTAAATCTATACCCGTACCCATACCGTCGATATTACGAATAGCTTTTTTAATACTTCTGATGTACACTACACTTGTTTGGCCATCGTTTTGCGAATCTCTGCGTTTCTCTAATGCTTGACCGGCCTCTGACTTTTCTGCAACAAAGCGCTAAATAAATTTGACTATTAGCCCTACTTACATAATTTTCCGTATCAGCAGCATTGCGCAAAACGCCAATAACAGCGTCGCACCTTTGTTATATTCCACGATAATGACGACCTGTGTTCGCCTTCATTTGTAACGACACAGGCAAAAATTTGCGGTCTTGATTTGCAATATATCTCGTATTAATAAAACAAGCCTAGTTCATTCAGATAAATCCAGCGACTTCTTTTTATTTAGACGCAACCAGACATCTAAACATGGCAGTGTCAACCGAGACGGAAGTCTTCTTCTGACATGCGCCATGAAGGCCTGGCACTAAATAATCTTATAGCGCTATTCCTTGTGAAAGGTCTTGCTGGTTTATAAAATAGCATGGACAATATAAATGCAATACATTGCATAATATTTAAATCAAAACAACGTGTTTAAATACTTAAGCTGAATTTTACTGTCCATATTTAGAAAGTTATGAACTAAAAGTTTTAAAAGAATTTCTCTAATACTCTTCTTGTGCTTAGTTCTATTCTAGTGTTATTAAAATAAAGCCTGAAAAATACTGAAGTGAAAAGATAATTTGCTGTTCTAAGAGTCGTTTTAACTTTCTGCTGTAATTGGTAGGTTTGTTTTGTTTGAAAACACACGTGCATTAGGGGCGTGCGCAGATGATGAGACCCAGAATGTCACCTGTTATGACAGAGATCACTGATTAGGCCTATCTTGGATACTTACATTCTTTCACTTGACGTTAAATTCTTGTTTGTGTCTGGCAAACAAATGCTGGCAAAGTTCTTGTAAGCACTGTATGCAAAGCAATCAGACTAAATCAAAAGGTAGGTTGTATCAGAATAAGAAAAATCTAGGCTTTCTAGGACTGACTGATCGAAATAGCGGTAGTTTTAGTGATAATTATTTGAAGCGGTTTTGCTGTGACGCGGTGGAGTGACCACCTACTTTGCTGTGGTGGCATATCTTCGAGAGGTCCAAAGCACATTGGAAAGGTTCAGTCATTTCATACACAGTTTGAGTCAGCGATCGTGGTAGGGGTACGAAATTGTGGTAAGGTACTGATCGTTGATTTTTAAAATCATCCTTAAGGAATTACCCATTTTGCGGTGCTGGTACGTATGTAGACAGTACTTAAAATCATGTAAGAAACGTTTTTATTCCTCTAGGTTTTGCATGAAAATTTATCGACTTTGAGATAATAGAGTGTACCAACTAAAATTGCGTCTTTGTACTCTTGCAGCATCAGTAAATTATGCATGTTAAACTATTAATATTATTATACTTTTAGTATAAAACTAAAACGGAGGCCATTTTTGACGGACAATTAAAAATTCCACATGCAGCATGTACTTAGTATCAGGAAAACAGTGATCCAACTTCTGTGCCCCACTGGATAGGAGATGGTTAGCAGAAGCATGGTTTTGGGGTGGGCTAGCCAGTTAACGTGAACTTTAAAAACAACCCCTAAGTTCAAGACTGTTGTCTAAATTTTTAAAGCATTGAGCCCAAAATAATTCTTGTTGCAGGTTGCCATAGTGATTTACTGAAGTAATAGCTGAAGTGCTTGCTGTTGCAGGTTGTCATGGTGATCCATTGAAATGATCCCTGTGTAGGTTGTCATGGTGATCCATTGAAATGATCCCTGTGTAGGTTGTCATGGTGATCCATTGAAACTATTGCCAGTTAGTTGCCATTTTGATTCCCTGAAATGATTGTAAGTGGTCTAGGTGATTCACGGAAGTGATCACCGTTGCAGGTTTTCATGGCGATTGAGTATTCATTGATTCATTGATTGCAGGTTGTCATGGTGATTGAGTATTCATTGATTCATTGATTGCAGGTTGTCGTGGTGATTGAGTATTCATTGATTCATTGATTGCAGGTTGTCATGGTGATTGAGTATTCATTGATTCATTGATTGCAGGTTGTCGTGGTGATTGAGTATTCATTGATTCATTGATTGCAGGTTGTCATGGTGATTGAGTATTCGTTGATTCATTGATTGCAGGTTGTCATGGTGATTGAGTATTCATTGATTCATTGATTGCAGGTTGTCATGGTGATTGAGTATTCGTTGATTCATTGATTGCAGGTTGTCATGGTGATTGAGTATTCATTGATTCATTGATTGCAGGTTGTCATGCTGATTGAGTATTCGTTGATTGCCTGTGGACCGACTGTGCTGTGCAGTCACCAGGTTGGAGCCAACAACTATGAAGCTGTGGCAACGTCAATTCTTCCCAATATCCAGTCGTCAGTTGACGCAAAAACATCTTATACGTCCGCCAGCAAGTAAGCAGCATATGTGTTTTTCAGTGGGAAAGATAGGGAATTTGCTCACACAGAATGATAAGAATGCTGTAATAAATAATGATTTGCTTAAATTCTTAAAATTAGTTCTGAACACTTATTTAAGGCTTGCTCTATTGTGCCAGGACAAAACTGGGTTCCTACTTTTTCTTGGTTGCTGGTCCAGGGCTTTGGAATTTGCGCTTTCTGTCAGCTCTGTGAGTTCTCTGATGTCATTCAGGAGTTGGAACAGTTCTGGGTTCATGGGTGGTGGTGGTGGTCGTGGTGGCGGCGGTGGTTATACTGTGTATATATGTCATTAAGGTATGTTTGTGTACGTGTGGATGTATGTATATATGCAAGTATGCTTGTTTATGTATGTTTGTTTGTGTGTTTATATGGTGGTGCTGCTGGTGGTGGTGATGATGATGATGTCGTTGTCATACTCTGTACATATGTATGTGTGTGTGTATGTATGTATGTATGTATATATGCAAGTATGCTTGTTTATGTATATGTGTTTCTTTGTGTATGTTTATATGGTCCTGATGTCGTTGTTGTTGTACTTCTAGTGTTGTCTTTCATGTCGTTGTTGAGAATGGACTCATCTACCTGTGTGCAACGGACCAAGAAATGGGCAAACGGAAGCCGTATGCCTTTCTTAATGAGGTAAGACAGATACCGGCCTGTAAATATGCTCACTTATGGCATGGATATCTGTAATCTAATCGATCAGTGGCACTCCATACACCCTCACCCATCCGTCCCTCCATCCATCCATCATCTTTCCATTCACCAACCATAGATGATAAATTATCTAGACTTTTATGCACCTACCCATCCACCCGCTCAGCCATCCGTGCGTCTTGCCACCCAATGTGTGTGTGGGGGTGTTAGTTAGGTAGTTAGTCAGTTATGTAGACATTTGATATAACGCCTTTTGAGTGCCTTACAAAAGTGCTGCCTAAATGATGCCAAATGTCATTAAGAACAGGAAGCATTATTTAAGCATAAACAAAGAAACATGTTAACATTTTTATGATGTTGATTTACGAATATGTCTCATGTTCACGTGAGTCTTGATTGTAAAGGTCAGAGTTCTTGTGTATTTGTCAGCTGTGCATTTATATATACATAAATATCTATGGTATGCACAGCTGTGTGTACATGAAGCCTTAGGGTCCTTTATTCCCAGATCAACATGGAAATATTATGCATGCTTTTCATTAATGAACAGTTATATAATTTTGTAATCATGGTCTGTTATTTGTGTGTCACTTTTTACTTGTGTGTTTATAAATGCATATTTAAGCACATTATGTCTTATTGACTTTATTGGTTTAGTAGTAAAAGTTGGTGTTCATCGTGATGCAAACTACAAACATACATATAGCTTTGAAATATGATCAAATTATTAATTATGCAGTTAATTGGTATTATCAATAATATGAAAACATTATTGGTTACGTGATAGTATGAGATACAGCAGTGTTACGGCGAATTAACGTAAGTTGTGCCAGCTGGGCTTCAGTGGTTCTAACACAGATGAAATGTCTCCTGAACCATTTAAAGCCTTGTTGTGTTATAATGTTAACATGATGTAACATAATATCATCTTGTGTATGTTATGTTGTTAATGTGATATAACATAATGTAGTTTTGTGTATGTTATGTTGTCAACATGATGTAACATAATGTCATTTTGTATATGTTGTGTTGTTAAGGTGATGTACCATAATGTCATTTTGTGTATGTTAGGTTGTTAACTTGATATAGCATAATATAATTTTCTTTATGTTGTGTTGTTAACATGATGTAACATAATGTCATTTTGTATATGTTATGTTGTTAACTTGATGTACCATAATGTCATTATGTGTTTGTTATACATTATTAATTTAACTGCTATTTTATGTTAATGATGTAACAACATAATAGCCTTGTTTCACTTATTTTCCACTGAACAATGTAAAATCCATGTCATGTTATGTTTGTAACGTAACAGCGTAATTTCTGATTTGACCTCTCGTATTTGACTGAGCTTCTTCAATGCATTATGATTATTTACTACAATTTCACCTGAAGCAACCATCAATTGATGCCTTGTGATAACGGCGCTATAGAAGTCATTAGATTAGATTAATAGATAGCCACATCATCTTATCTTAGAGAGTACCCTCTCTAGTAGCTTTGGATAAGTGAGCCAGTCGAACGTTAGAAACAGGTCAGCAGTGTAACGTATTGCTTAACACTGCTTCATTTGCCGAGTGGTCAGATAATCAGTGAAATGCTTTTGTGTTCTTGGAATCCTGACTGTTGTCTGTTTCCATCTCCAGATTAAGCACCAGTTTATGTCTGGTAGCCTGGCCCTGCGCGCACAATTTGCCGGCGAAGGTGAACTGAATCGTGATTTCGAGCCAGTGCTTGCAACTCAGATGGTGAGTTAATGGCTCTGAAAAATCTTTTTCCATGTAGTTTTCTTAAATGAAGGACAAAAGCAACTTTGTTTTAACCATGATTTTAACTATTTTAACTAAAAGCATTTTGTGTCAGAATGTGACTTGTGCTTTTCTTCATTCAGCAGATATCAAGTTTTCACAGTTTAATAACAGATTTTATTTAAAGCTGGCTGGCCCCTCCCCTAGGATGGCTGACCCCTCCCCTAGGTTGGCTGACCCCCCTAGGTTGGCTGACCCCTCCCCTAGGTTGGCTGACCCCTCCCTTAGGAGAGAGAGAGAGAGAGAGATTTAATTTAAAGCACTTACTATGCACACAGTGTCAGTAAGTGCAATTCAGAGTCACGTTTTATTTAAAGCTGGCTGGCTCCTCCCCTAAGATGGCTGACCCCTCCCCTAGGTTGGCTGACCCCTCCCTTAGGAGAGAGAGAGAGAGAGAGAGAGAGAGAGATTTAATTTAAAGCACTTACTATGCACACAGTGTCAGTAAGTGCAATTCAGAGGTGACTGAGCAGGTTGTGTGACTATTAGTAATAATAACAAAAAATTGACGGTATAATTATAAGTGCAAGAAAATCATGTTGCTTGTTAATAACACTGTGACGGTGACTGCATGCTTTGAAGGGTGCAGGGCTGTTAGAGTGCAGTAATCATTTTGTGTAGCCATTAATACAAAACGTTGCAACTCTACATCTCTCTTGCAGGTATACCTTTATGTATTGAGGGTGTGACATGTATATCTGACACGGTACGAGAAGCCAGGTTGAGATGGTATGGTCATGTGATGAGGAGAGAGGAGGAAAACTGCATTAAAAGATTTATGACAGCAGAGGTTTACGGACGACGCAGTCGGGGACGACAAAAGAAGAGATGGGGAGACATGATTTAACAAGACCTAAAGCTCATCAGACTGAAGAAAGAAGATACTGAAGACAGAAACAAATGGAAAAGAAGGATTTGTGTGGCTGACCCCTTTCCTAAGAGGGATTAATTTCAGCCAGAAGGAAGAAGAAGGAGGAAGAAGATTCAGACACTCTCTGTAGCATTTTTGTGTGTTGTGAGAGATGTGTGTATTATTATACTGAAACTAGAACAGCCTAGAAACTAGAAAAATAATATTCATTGTTATTGTAATTGTAATCTGACATTTATAAAGCGCCACTTCAAGAACAGACTCATCAGGGCGCTCCCAGCCCAAACCAGTGATACCACTGTCAAATAATACAGACTTGAAACATATGTAAGGCCTTATTCAGCCTCCCCACTCCAGTCCCATCCTCTACGTTTTCTAGATCGTCTGGATCTGTTTGTTCCCCGTGTTAAGTCCTCACTTGCACAGCAGAGTGCTTTTGCTGTTGTTGTGCCATCTCTATGGAATGAACTTCCGCTAGCGTTTCGTGCAAGGGTCACTGTTGTTGATAGAGCTCAGTCAGCTCGTTGTTTAAAGACGTTCCTGTTTCCCCGGGGTTCTCATGCTGGAAGCGCCTCTGAGTAGTTTGTTCTGTAAGAAGCGCTATATAAGTAGCACTCTCCGGTTGGCCTCCCTTGGACTTCTGACTGTCCCTCGTATGCGCACTGCTACAGCGCAGTCTAGAAGCTTTGCCTATGTTGGACCCAATGGCTGGAATCGCCTTTCCCGAGAGCTCCGGCTAGTATTCCTCAGTTTGTCTCTTCCGCAGTTTCGCAAGCGCCTGAAGTCTGTATTATTTGCCAGTGGTCTCACTGGTTCGGGTCGGGAGCACTTCTGATGAGTCTGTTCTTGAAGTGGCGCTTTATAAATGTCAGATTACAATTACAATAAGTTATCAAGTACAATACAGTGTCATTCAGATATAAACCTACACTTACCTGTTTCAGCTTGTTTATCCACTGTTGTCTGACCCCTGCTTTTCCTTATTTGTCTGATTTCGACCAGGCTTTTCTAGTGGATTATAATTTTTGACTGTAGTTTCACGTGAAGTGAACATCGGTTGATGCCTGTTGCATTGTAAAATATGTACAAAAAATAAATATGGTATGCTATTAAAGGCACTGGTTGGAATATGCTTGGAATTATAAAATACGGTGCTATAGAAATCATCAGCTTAGATTGGATGTTGTAATAAGAGTTTATGGAAATTTTATTTTTGCAGGAGCGCTTTTCATATGGAGAAGGAGGTGGTGGAGATCAGATTTCGACCTTGCAGTCACAGGTGGAAGAGGTGAAGGGAGTGATGACACAGAACATCGAAAGAGTCCTGGAAAGAGGGCAGCGATTGGAGGAGCTGATGGAAAAAACGACGGATCTGGAAGCCAGTGTAAGACCTCAGGATGTTTTATCTTTTATGTTTTTGGTCATTTCTGTTTTTATCTTAGAAGGGCCTCATCCCTCAACTGAGTCCTTGTTTCTTGTGAGTCTCAGAAAGCGATGCTTAGTGCGATTGGTTAGAGCGCTTGGCTTGTAACGTGGACTGTACCAGTTTGAGCCAAGCATTCGACAGCGTATTACGTGGCGGAATGTAGAGAGTGATGCAAATACAGGAATACAAGAAAAACTGATGGGATATGTGCTGGAATATACTGGAAATCTTCAAGTGTGATAAGGTAGACTAAAGATCACGGAATACTTCCAGATGAAACTGCTGAGTTGGTGGCCATATGGTGTGTTAGTAAATGTATTACTTACTTAACCTTGAGACTAGGGCTGTACCGAACATTCGCTTCGTATTCGCTTCGGGGCCGAATAGTGGGCCAAAAAGCTATTCAGTATTCAGCCGAATAGTAGCGGTCGGACTGAATACGAATAATGGTCACATGACATCCGTTTCTGCATATGCGGCTGCTATAGCGAGTGGACTGAAGTGACTCTCTCATTAAAATAATATATGCTGTGGTTGCAGCCAGGCGTTGCCTACTGCCTGGACCGCGGTATCACAGTGTCAGTATTTCATTCTTTGCATACAGTGACTGAACGTTAACATTCAGCCTTTGAGGCTTGAGCAGGTCAATTGTTACTATTTGTATTCGGCCGAATAGTTGGTTCAATTATTCGTATTCGGCCGAATAGTGATAATTTTATCTATTCGGTACAGCCCTACTTGAGACGATACCTGTATAAGGACCCTGAATGAGGCCTTTATTCAGATTGCTCAAAGCCATCAACTGATGCTTAGTCATTGCTAACAGATATTACTGAGAAATCAAAAAAACGAAAAGGTCTTCATTAGTGTTTGAAAAATGAAAGAACAATGCTCCAAAACTCTAAGTGACTAAAATGCATAAGAAAAGCTGATGTAGCAAATATGCGTTGCCCTCTTTAAAGCTTTTGGCACCCTGGTTCAGAAAACCTAGTCTCACCAGCATCTGTCATCATAATATTCCAATTTTTAGGCATCAACTTTTAAGAAGACGTCACGACATGTTCAGCGCAAAATGTGGTGGAAGAACACACGCTGGACGATCATCCTGGCCGTGGTAGCCATCTTGATTGTTGCCATCATCATCATCATCATCCTCTTCTCGACAGGGGTCCTGCCTCCGAAGCCTGCTCCTGGTACCACTCCCATCCCGAGCACTACTCCCACCACCCCGTAAATGACTGTAAATTTTCTTTTTTATCGTACACATCCTGTAGTTTTGGTGTGTTTTAATTTACACCTGGATGTTCGGTTGAAAACTGATTTGAATTTTCATTACAGTTTGAATGTCCGGTTGAAAGTGATTTTAAGTTCCATAAATTGTTCGACGGACATCCAGATGAAAACGGAGTTTAAGTTTAGTGAATTTTGGATGTCTTGTTGAAAACTGATCTACATTTCATTAATAAGAGGTGTCCATATGTTTTCATGTTTTAAATTTGGCTAATTTTCTTGGTAGAACGTGAACATTTATGTCATATATTTTAAGAAGCTACATCTGTACACATGTTTCAAATTTGGCAAATTTTCTTGGTAGAAACTGCTCCATACATGCCATACGTTTTAAGGAGCTCGATGGATAGGAAATGGATTTCACTTATTCTTGAAGTTTGATGTCTTGACTGTGATTACTCAGTTTGTTAAGCTGCACGTATTTTCCTGGAATTAGAAAGTTTAATTCTACGTGAAACTATGGCACTGGCTTGAATCTATCCATCAAAATCTTTAATTGCCAGCAGGAAGTTATTTAGTTGCAGTTTGCTTTGGGTAGTCATTTGATTTAAACACATTCTGGGGAATGACAATTTTCTTTCCTGCCATATTGTTGATAACAGTTTATTCAAAAGTATTTTAAACATTTGGATTATTTTGTTATGCTTGAAGTAACAAATGTCAGAGCAGTTTTTGCAGTTATATTTTATTTTCTTCAAATTGATGAAGTTAAATATTCCCAATGATATGTAGATGTGTGGGTGTATTATTTGCATTTGAGCAAATTTATTTTGGATGAGTGTAAGTCTGTAATCATAAAAAAGCAATATCCGTGGTGCCAATTGCTGTCATTACCGAGTAATATTGTTGTAATTCATATTTTAAATTGATGCAGTTAAGTAAATATCATTGTTATATGAATTTTTAGGCTTCATTTTATGAGGTTTTGCAGGTATTTATGAGGAAATATGAAGCAAGGACTGTCTGCGGACAGCAAGTGTATTGCCAAAAATTGAAAAAGCCAGTAGTGATGAAGTTGTTGGACACAGAGCCTGTTTAGCCGTAAAACTGGATGTAAAGGATAATGCTCTTTACTGGATTGGTATGATGTAACATTTATTGCATTGTAGCTAACTAGTGTGATCACATGTTTGAATATAGCAAAACCAAGGAATTAAAATCCAGTAACAGTTAATGAAAATCCAAAGCCCGTCGTGAGTCTCGGGAATTTCCGAGCTTCTTCTTGTGAAGGGTTCCTGAACATGATTTTGTGACTGTTCCGTAAGTGTATTGCCAAAAATTGGCATAGTCGAACAGAAAGCCAGTAATGGTGAAGTTGTTGGACACATTTAGCCATAAAACTGGATGTGATGGATAATGCTCTTTACTGGATTGGTATGATGTAACGTTTATTGCATTGTGGCTAACTAATGTGATCATGCTTTTGAATATAGTTTGAGGCAAAACCAAGGAATTAAAATCTTTAATCTTTTACGAGCTTTCAGTTCAGCCTCACCCAAAGATTTTGAACAACATTCCATTTTCAGTCACACCTGCTCCATCAATCACATGCTTCAAGTGGCAACTTAAAACCTTTTATTTTGCTAACTCACCTATCACCTCGTTTTCCCTCCTTTGCTACTGGCTGTCTCCCTCTGAGTGACTGACTGTGCCTCTGATTCAAATTATTATTTTTCATTCAATCCAGTAATGGTTAAGGAAAATCCCAAGCCAGTAGTGAGTCTGGGGAATTTCCAAGTTTCTTCTTGTTAAGGGTTCCTAAACATGATTTTGTGACTTTTCCATAACTTATTGCTGAAATAAAATGATATCTCTTGCTGCGACATTGGTGTAAATTGAATGATTTGTTCGAATTCTTAAAATTATTTCAGAATGAATTAATATCTGCTGTCACATTAACTGTAACATTTACTGTAGAAGTATAGATTTTTTTTCTGTGTACATTTTCTTGTCGTATTTAGAGTATCTGTCTCTCTTAAATTAAGATAAATTCTTTGTTACTTGGTTAATTTCTTTCTCCATTTTTTCACTGTCATTTTCCAGTAAATCTGTTGTACAAGTTCTTTGTTATGAGAAATTTCTCTGACCGTCACTCGAGACTGTCTCAGGTTTCATATTCCATGAAACATTCCACAGCCTGTTCTTTCTGTTTGTTTACCATTTCCATATTTTCATTCGACATTCGTTTTTTTATTTTTCACTTACCTCTGGCACTCACTTGATTTGACATATGCAGAACTTTTCCTTTACGTGAATCTTTAAGATTGAAGTTGTTTGTTTTCTGTATTTTAATTTTTATCTGCCTGCTGCTTTCGTTCATTTATTTATGATGTAACCTTTTTGCATATTTGAAACGTGTTCTGTTTTTAATAACTTCAAAACAACGGTGTTTGCGAATATTCCAAGCGGTGCCTTTAGTAGCGTACTTTGTCCTATTGTACATTCAAGAAGTTGGTGTTTAATGCCTTAATAACTGAGAAATTATAAAGAGTAATTACTGATTAATTTTGCTTGACTTGCGTAACAAGACATTGCTTGTACGACTTCTGATTTTCAGCGACATACTACCAATTTTATACGTGCCACATTGGTATATATGTATGTATGTGTGAATGTATGTGCTTGTATGTATGTATGAATGTATGTATGTCTCTGGATATTTATATGGGGCCTTTTAAGAACCTTAAACACACTAAAACGTGGCTATCTGGCAATTCTAAAAAGGTGCAATTTAATTAGTTTAATTAATTTATTACGCATAGTGGCACCACCAGGGTTATATGTGTGTGTGAATGTATTTATGTATGTATGTATGTATGAATGTATGTAGACATTTATATTTGAACCTTTTCAGAACCTTTCATGCATCATGTATGTATAAAAAAATGCCATAAAACATACTTTGTTATAACACAAATTCTTATATAAAGGAGGTGAGCTATACTTAGTTTGGTTTTATAAGAAGTCCTCATTGTTAAATAAACCTGTTGTAACTTGGTACTTGATGGAGCTCACAACGATTGTATTTTAACAAGTTTCAGCATATTTTGCATTGAATTGCTACAGTCGTTGTCTAGGGATTTTCCATGGCTGGCTGAGATCGTAAAAAATGTGGATGACTGCCCCCATGTTCTTTTCCAAGACATAACTTGTTCTGTACTGTTTTGTTCTTATTTTTCAAGTGAAGCCTTTTTCCATCGAAGCCTTAATACTGTTGTGCAGTTTGTTGTATGACAGGTTGTTTGTTACTTAAAGTTTTTGTTTTATCGATGGCGGCATAATTCTTTCTGTAATCGTGATTCAGAGAAAATTAAACATTTATCAGTTAATCTACAGTTTGTGAATTTGATTTATTCGGCATTTGTTTAGTGCTTTATTTTTGCATCTGTTGTGATATCATTGTCAAGGTCGATTTTCTGTCGTGCCTCTGACGACTTTGCTTCAAAGTAACTGCTTTTAAGACCAAAAGCGACCTTCATTACTGCGAGGATTAAAGATGTAAAAAACTACTGTATGTCAAAGCATTTAAAAAGTGTGATGTATATTTGGGTCTAACCCCTGGAACCTGTTTCTGTACAGGAGTTCATCTAAGTTTTATTGTCGTGGATTTTGCTCTGTTTCAAGTTTCCCAAGCTTTTTTTGTCATTTTAGGTATCAGGCTGCTAACATTAATCTAATATTGTTGAATATTTTGCATGGCTTGTTTTATTTTGTAAATTATTCCAAGAATAGTATGTATTATACAGTTTACGGTAGTGTTTGGAACTTTCCAACGAAACTTGGGCATAAGTTGATGATTGTTTAAAAGTTTTCAGTATCGTATGTGTGATTCTATTGTTGTATGCAAATGACTTCTACTTTCTGGCCGTAAATGTTACTGGAACAGGTTGAAATTTGTAAGACCCACGTAATATGGTAAGTATTTAATCGCAAATAGAGTAATTTTCACATTAAGTGTAAATTTACACGTTTTTCGATAGCGACTGTGTTTTTGACCTTGCTCGTTTTTCAATGAATTTATCGAATGAGGTCCATCACCACCGCTGCCTGTTTTAATGGGTGCATTTGAATGGATGTCCATTTAAGGTCCCCGTTAAAAGATGGTCGAATGGTTAGTGTGTGGGACAGCAAACTCAAGTCTGGTGTTCGATTCTTGAGGTAAACTAATCTGTTTCACTGCACTGTAGTGAAGAAGACCACTTAAAATATAAATACTTTGCATATGAATTGGACAGATAGGCAGCGAGGATGTGTGAGGGAGAAGCAAGCAGACTCGTCAGAAAACTCCTGGTCCATGGTGTGCTGAGGTTGAATTGAATCCCCTTCTTCCTCTTATCCCTCTTTCCACTCCAATCCCAAACATCACCCAACGTAGTTGCCGCGCTGACTCTCTGCCCGACTTGGATCTTGACCTGGAATGAAACACTTGCCTGTCGATTTTGTTCTGACTGAGCGCCTGGTCCCCCGTGACGTGGCTTTTGCTGGGCACTGTAGAAATCTCTGCATTAAGATTACGAATGGGAATGCTGCTTATGGAAAAGTTTTTAGAGCTTTAAAAATAGTATCTGCAGAATTTCAGTAGTTTTGCTTGCTACACTGTCACAAATTTTTGGTGATTTTGTTTTGCTTATGGTATACTTTACACGTTTCGGTTCATGTAATTTTATCATCTGAAATATCAAATACTTTGCAATGTTTGAGATTTGTGTGATTTTTCAACACTTTTAGTTCATTCCTAGGTCTCTGAAACAATTAAACAATTACTATGATCATTCGTTTGTCTGTCTGTCTGTCTGTCTGTCTGTCTGTCTGTCTGTCTCTCTGCCACATATGTGCATAGTATGCATTATAATTATATGGGGTTAAATGACACTTAAATGTTTGCAAATTCAGTACAAATGCTCACATTTCACAATGAACAAAAAGCAGCAGAACGTAAGAGCTATTGGAAAGGTGGCCAATTTAAATTAAGTGATAGTAAGAACATAATTATATTTTGGAATTTGTCCCACACGTAATAAAAGCGCTCCAGAAAAGTACATATAGTCAAATGTACGATTACGATAACTGACCAGTTGACCGAAGAATGAAGTTTTACATAAATTTCTGCCGTTCACTGTTGATTTTCAGTGTAAACAATGTTTACACGCCGCCATACTTATTTACCGCGAGGGTCGCGTGGTGTAGGGTCACACGACACCTAAAATAAGTGATTCTTGCCGGTTCATCTGACCGATGAATAAGCTGGACTTCTTGATGCAGCTTTGGTAAGGCGCTGAGAAATTTCAGACAGTTACATTTACACTACATTTACGCAAAGATTTTAAGAGTGTGTGAAATACTTGACCTGACCCAGACATCATGAATATTAATATTTACAGCATCTTGACCTGACCTCATTTATGACGAGATTTCGTGAGGCGAGAGTTTCTGTTAACATATGACTGATAAAAGCAGAAAATGTCGGATAATAGTGCTACGTCAACTGCAAATGGTAATTTCAGATGGAAGGAACATCCAGTTTATCCGAAATTGACTTGCTTTTAAAGTATTTTGTGAAATCTTTAGATTGTGGTAACTTCACGTGAGCGAATTCGTAGATTTGTTGAGTGGAACTCTTTACCTGAATCTGTTCGAAGATGCTCTTCAATAGATAAATTTAAATTAAAACTTAAGACTCATTTATTCTCTCAGTACTATAACTAATTATTATGTTGTAACGCGTCCTTTGAGTAAGACATTGTTTTATTAAGGCGCGTTATAAATATAAGTTGTATTGTATTGTTAATGAATTCGAACAGATTTCGTGTTTGTTTACATTTCGTGGGCATAAAATGTTGCTGGGTATACAGTCCATTTCCGCCCGGAATATACACTGAGCATACTTTGAGCAACTTAAATGCTATTACCCAGTGTTACCGAGTCTCTCGGAGTGTACACGTGGAGGAATTGGAATGCAGCCTGTAGTCGCGAATGCTGTATTTTTTTACTAACTAGTGTACAGTCGAATCAAAATGGTTAAAGCTTAGATTGGATCAAAAGTTTAATATGTAATTTTATTGCTTCTTTTTAAGACTGGCAGTGGTCATTTTATTCTATCTATTTTCAGGTTCGGTTTCTGATATACAACCGAATGACAGCGAATATATAACGAAACTTTGCCGTGATATGTTTGCCAAAACAGCCGACTATTTGAATGGAGAATTTGAAAGTAACTGCTTCTTTTGTCTTTATATTTGTTTGTTTTTATTTGTGACAAGGTGGCCAGTGGGATGAGTACTGGTCTTGTAACGTAGAGGTGTGAGTTCAAACGATCCTGATTTGGTGTAGGGATATTGACAGATATATACTTTTAGTGCTGTCAATAGTGGAGAACATTTCCTTTTGACAAAATAATTTTGAACTTGAACATCTGATTGACCGAAAGACTCATTGAATATTTGTTATTATTAACAAAATATTGATTGTTTTTTTGATTACTTAATCACATCTTTTTGTTGACGTAATTACATCTTTGGTGTGTCATCGGTTGATGCCTTGTGCTTTAGATACTTGCATGATAGAAGTTAGGAATTACAATTACATCTGAAAGAGCTACTTGTACTTTCTCTGCGTCTCTTTCGTCAGTTGAGGACTTTTATGATCGATCCTGCTCTTGAGTCATGAGGTTGGCATCACCTCTAAGCAGTCTTCTTAAAGAGACACTGTAAATTTGTACTTATGATTGTAATTGTAATTTAAGATTTATAAAGCGCCTCTTAGAGAATAAACTCAACAGAGGCGCTCCCGACCCGAAAAAGTCAAATCACTGTTAAACAGTACAGTCTTCAGACACCTGCAAAACCCTGAGAGAGGAAGAGATAGGAGCTCGAGTCGCATATCGAGAGAGAGAGAGAGAGAAAGAGAGAGAGAGAGAGACGGTTTCAGCAGGTGGGACCGACATACGCAATGATTACGAATGATTGTTCTTCCTGGTACTTGACTGACAATCTCTGGTGATGAATTTGTTGCATAGGTACAGCAGATGAGTATCGGCTCTTGGAGCAGATGAACCATGCTACCCTGAAGAAGTATGTCGAGATGAAAGATATCTCTGGTAACATCAGCAAAGCGATGATGGACCTTAATGAAAAATGTAGGTCGCTTCTGTTATAGTTGTTACAGTTGCTGTTTCCCTTTAAGTAGTTTTTTTGGTAATTTAATAAATTATTTAGCTGTGATTTAGTGTTTTAGTTGTTTTTGATGTTTGAATCTTAGTTAGTTTTGTTATCTAAACATTTGATGTAATGCCTTATAAGTACCTCACAAAGCACTACCTACGCTAACTTAAAATATGTTAAATATCATTGAGAACCGAATTTCAGCAAGCAAAAAATACAAAAAGAAAATAGAAAAAGAATGGAAAGAGTTCTAAATCCAGGATATAGATCATATAATTTTTAAAAATTTTGTTAAGATATGCTATCTGAAGTTCAGATATGAACATTCGGTTTATACATATTTATATATTATATATATTGACCTGGAACCGAACCCTTCCTGCGTATCGGTTTTGTTTTGATTGAGCGCCTGTGAATAAGCTGGTTCCCACAACTTATGTAACATTGGGTGCTGTAGAAATCTTGAGATTATGATTACGTACTGGGTACATGCATACATTCCTTCGTGCATGGTACATTTTATTTGTTTTGGTGTTGGTCTGGCAGACAGTGGCCTGATGCCGTACCTGGAGATGATTGACCAGTTGGACGATAGCATCGCCAACCTGGAACAGGTGGCCTACAAGCTGGATGCCTACTCGAAAAGATTAGGTAATTTAAAGAGTAACATCTGCTCACCCAAGCATTTCGTATTGAACAGCTATAGCACGCGGCTGAATGAATCTGTTGCTAACCATCGGCTACTCTTTAGATGCAGGTTTTGTCTGGTCATCAAATATTTTAATTAAAATAAGCTATTTTATACCTTTGAGAGGTACTCTGAAGATGCTTTCGAGATATGCCTTTGAGAGGTACTTTTGGAGATACTTTTGAGATATGCCTTTGAGAGGTACTTTTGGAGATACTTTTGAGATATGCCTTTGAGAGGTACTTTTGGAGATACTTTTGAGATATGCCTTTGAGAGGTACTTTTGAAGATACTTTTGAGATATGCCTTTGAGAGGTACTTTTGGAGATACTTTTGAGATATGCCTTTAAGAGGTACTTTTGATATGCCTACAATTCCTCACTTGCCTCCGATTCCTAATGCACTTTATGGACACATGCTGTGTTAACAGATTCTTACTTACTTACTTACTTGATAAGTACTTTTGAGATGTACTTCGACAGGTTGCAGATATATACACTAACTCATACTTATTTACCCAGAAAGGTACTTAGAAAGCAGCGTATTAGCGTCTGACTGCCTGCCTGACTCATGGATCTTACCTGGAATCAAACAGTTCTTGTCTATCAATTTTGTTTTGACTGAGCACCAGTGAATAAGCTGATTCCTGCATCTTAGCTTTCATTTGGCACTGTAGAAATCTTGAGTTTACAATTACGATAAATACTTATGTACAACACGTGAGAATAGTATTCATTACAATACACTATATTACATTATTAGAACATATTACGTTATAATGTAAAACAGTAGATACTTTACATTGTGACAGATAGTAAACTGATTTTGTTTTCTTGCAGAGGCCAAATTCAAGCAGCTGGAGAAGAGTTGAAAGCTGTCCCTCTCCATGCACCAGCTTCCGCACTGAACGCCAAGGACGGCCTTGACATTCCACTGATTGCTGGTCTGCCACCTGGACTGGCTGCACCCTTTCATCTATGTTTGAGAACTGTTCTGACGGAACCTCTGGGGTGGGAAGCGATTTAATTTATGGAGGATTGGAGTGGCAAACTGTTCCGTTTTTAAACTGTGTAATGGCTTTGTTGGAACTGACCCCTCAAGATGACCTATGTGCTGCTTTGTATAGCCCTTGACTTACTGTTGATTTCTGCAAGTCATGTGAAGACTTTTTTGTTACAGATACATTTCTGCATTTGTTGAAGTTCTGTCAACTATGGTGTGTCAAATCATGCAGTTCATTATTAGATGTCTGTAGATTATTGTTACCTTTCCCCAACAACTGAAGTCTTGTTATTTTAGCTTACCTTGATCGTGCTTGGCACTTTTGAAAGGTGTGTCCAAGCGTAAGTCTGAGCTTTTGGCCATGATGAAACACTTGTACAGTAGGATTTTGTTTGCAGCTTACTTGGCAACTTTAGTTTGTACTGTACTTGGCACATGTAATTTGTACTTGGCATGTGTAGTTCTTACTGGCACATGCCAGATCTTAACTGTAATGTATGGTACGAAAATACTTGTGCATACTGATTGGATCATTCGTTCAGCTGCTTTGAGCAACTGAAGCAAGCTTGGATGGAATTACTAGGTTAGGGGTCGTCCATAATCGACATCTGCGAAAGTGACATACTTTGGACCTTACCTCTTCTTGTCTGCTTTTATCCGCATCATGTAAATGCAGTCCCGAGATTTCTACAGCGCCCAATGAAAGGCATGTCATGGGGACCAGCTTATTCACACACGCTCTGTCAAAGCAAAATCGATAGGCAAAGCGTTCGGTTCCAGGTCAAAATCCAAGAGTCGGGCAGAGAGACAGCGTGGCAGCTACGGTGGGTGATGTTTGAGATTGGAGCGGAAAGAGGGATAAGAGGACGAAGGGGAGTCAGGATAGAATCTGTGAAAGAGGAATGTTTTCAGATTTGAGTGAAAGGCCAATGTAGAAATTGAATTAATTACCCTCCCATCTCCTTTGCGGACTTTTGCTCTCCATGCGGAGTACAGGTATTAGAGCCGGATGCTGGATGCTGTTCTCAGTTGCAGTTAGGACTGCCAACCGTCCCGGATTCGCCTGGACAGACCCGGAATCGGCCTTGTGCGTCCCATATCCCGGATTGATCCCAAATTGTCCCGGAATTTGGTGTAAATATCCACTTCGCCAAACGTTGTTCTTGTTTTTGCACACTAAACTCGAACAGCCGGCCGTAAATATGTTTTACAGAGTGATCATAGAATAGAGGGTAGTTAGGTTAGTAGACCCAATAAATGGCTTCTACAAATTGCATGCATCATGCATGTATATGTGAACTTCACTCGTAGCCTGGTAGGTTACTGGAATTTAATAAACGCTTTGCTCTTGAAGTTGATTCCAATTTTATATATAGGCCACCTGTCTCTTGATGATCTGAGTCAAATCATTTGACTGTAATTTGCAGTAGTTCCTACATTAGGCTGACGCAACATTCGTTACATACGGGGATATGCAAAGGGTAAAATTTTATAAGTCGGCATATCGAGTGACTAAGGGGGCATCCCGGATTGGCATAATCGAAAGTTGGCAGCCCTGGTTGCAGTTTTTCCGTCTCCATAATTCTGTCTAGACAAAGACTTCTGATGGTCGACAGCGATTTCGAAGCATATCTCGTCACCTGAAGATTTGTATTGAAAAGTTTTCTGAAAGGTAGGCTCGAGTTAATTGCGCGTCTATGTTAATTAAATAATAACAACAAACTGTGAATGTTATTCCCTACATAGAAAGAACGAGTAGGCTAAATCTCCGTATATTCACTTGGTATTGTAAATGTAAAATAGGTACAATGTAAATCTCCGAAATGCGATACGACATTCGTTTGTCGTTTTACATTACGAGAACAGGGTTATTTGTACGCGGGGAAACCTATCAACAAATACAAATACATATCCGGATTCCGGTTTTCTTGAGCGTCACCTAGCGAAATGTAGGCCTAATGTTCCACCTGAAATGCATAACGCGCGGCATTAATTGAAAAGTTCAAGAAATAATTTAAACTGGATCATTCGCGAATGGATATGGAACCCATACATGGTCCATATGGGTCTTATCAAGTGTATCTATTTGTACTCTGGCAGTGACACTCGTCATATACAGATTCAAGTACAGATTCGCCAAAATCCGGAAAATGCAGCAGGTTCAAATACAGATTCACCTTTTTTCTTATTGAGTGAAAGTGGTAATCAAAAATGAAGGAGAGTGCTAGCGATGAAAGTGTACATAAAGTCAAGGCAGTGACTAATTTGACTGCAGTATAAATTCATATGATGATGGTGGTGGTGGTGATGATGATGATGATGATGATGATGAGTTCTCTGCCCGAAGGCAGGTCTATTGGCTCTATGCCACCCGGGGATGAGATGAGTGAGGTGGTTTCCAGAACTTTGCCTTCCTCACAGACAATTGTGGGTGAGCAACTTGTCCAAGGTCGCTACGCAGTGGCTTGTGGCAGATTCGAACCCGCGACCCTTCGGTTACAAGGCACAGAACATACCACTACACCACTGCGTCCCACTACCCTATCAATGCTGTCATGCACCATGAAAGCACAATGCGACAATGAGATTTTGTTTTATTTACAGTTCTCACATCAGCATAGCTGTCAGGCAATCCAAAGTTCTTCTCATGTTGATCAGTATCTTCAGTTAAGACATATATGAAACTGATGTCTGTAACAAGTCTCCTGGCCCAAAAGCAATTCCTTTTGGGGTCAGTACATGTGTTTGACCCAACCTTGCAGCCTGCAAACTTGAACAAGCTGCAAGTGTTGTCGCTTTGCCGCCGTTTCCGTCACGTGGGCTTTTGCTACAGCTAGTGGCAAAGTAGATCCATTCCGATATTACTCCAGTCTTTTCATGGTGGCATAGACTACAGTCAGGCTTGTTAAACTTTTAGACTGACTTGCAGCTCCATCTATGAAATAAATCAGTTTGTCCAACACTGGAAATTTTATTTTCAGATTCTTCACTATGACCAATATAAAAACAAGAACGACTGTTGTGTTATGCTGATTGCTGTATGAAATGATGCAGTAGTTCAGACGTTTAAGTTCAATTCTGCTTTACGATAGTAAGCTCACTGAGCCTTGGTACTGAAGCGATGCTGTTGCTGCTTGTCAAGAGCAATAACAAGACTCAATGAAGTCCTCAATAGGCAAGTTGAGATTAACTAGTGTTGTTCCATCTTATGTAGCCACTGCTTGTATTCAACATTGTCTGAAAAGTCTATATCTGCATTATCAAATATCTCCTTCTAAAAGCAGTTACTGCTGGCTTGCCTAGACAGATGTAAATGTAAATGTATAGTTTTTATATAGCGACCGTATGGCCTCGACCCTGCTCATTTTGCAAGGAATTTATCGGGTGAGATCCTTCACCACCGCTGCCTGTTTGAATGGGCGCCACGGCATTTAAGGTCCCCGTGCACGGACCGTACTAGCCCGAGATTTAAATCTCTGAAATAAGCCACGACCGGGACGCGAACCTGGGATCCTCACGCACAGAGGCTCCTTGGCGTACGCACTTACCGATGTAGCTAACTAGGCCAGATCCAGTGGCGAAGCGTCCACATTGAAGACCGTGATTTCAGATGTTAGCTTTGTGTTTTCAGGGTTATTATTTTCATTTTGTATGGGTTGTTGTTGGTTTTAATTCATTAGATGGCAAGGAGAGACAGACATCCCGATCTGGATCGACCTCAAAATCCTGTTAGCCCTCCTGTTGTGAATGAATTCTTCAAATTTGCTGACTCGTCTCACCCAGATCGCATCTTACTTGGACTTCACAAACAGTGGACTGAGGGTCGCTTTCTGGACATAACAGTCAGGGTTAATGATGTAAGGGTGAGGGCACACAAAAGCGTCCTTTCTGCTTTCAGTGGGTATTTTGAAGGCCTTTTCAACAGCAATATGAGTGATGCGGGACGTGATGAAATCAACCTGTCAGATAATCATGTGAGTGAAAGTGTCATTAGATTGCTCATTGAGTTTGCTTACTGTGGTTCCCTGGACATTACACCTGAAAATGTTCAGGATCTTCTGTATGCTGCTAATTTTCTGTGCATTGATACGGTCATCAGTGCCTGCTGTACTTACCTCCAGGATAATCTTTCACTCGAAAATTGCACTGATGTTCTTGAGGTAGCTGTCTCGCTTGACAAACATCAGTTGCTGCGAAACACAGAGTCGTTCATAGTTTCGCACTTTGAGGAGTTCGTCCAGCAAGAGATTTTTCTGAAGTTGCCGGTCAGGCAACTGGTCGGAGTGCTGGAGAGGGATGAGCTGAACGTATTGGAGAATGGCTTCTTTGTCTCTAGAGTGGAGCAAGAAGAGAAGATTCTCAAAGTGATTTTGCGGTTTGTTGAAACCAGACCTGAAGTAAATCGTGAACATCTGCTGTTGCTGCTGGTGCGTGGTGTTCGTCTTATGCTTTTGCCATCATCAGTTCTCATGTCGCTGAAATCATCACACTGGATTATGACTTCGCCAGAATGCTTGAAGTTGGTGAATCGGGTCTTATCTTCTGAAGTGTCCAGTGAGGAACAAAAGCTTTGGGAACGCCCTCGACTGTATATGGGTAAGTGGTATACAGTGCAGCATTTAATCAATTTGCTCCGGGTTGAGACTGATGGGCAACTGTAATTATAATTGTAACTTTAAATCTGTATAGCGCGTCTTCAAGATAAACTCATCAGAGGCTCTCTCTCCGCTAACGATGTTAAATATCATTAAGAAGGGAACATTCCTCTATTAGTAAACGTTGCTCAGATGTCTAGAAGAGTCACCAGTGGCAAGCTCGCTCGCACACGCAAAGCCCAACCAGCAGGTTCCCACTAGAACTGAATGATGACAGCATGTTCAGAGTTTCTGAAGCACGTAGCAACGAGGATGAGGAGCGACGATGGGCGATGTGATCCACCGCCGATGGCTCACGGTTGTCTCACCGTCCAGCAGTCCCTCGTAGATGGAAGACGATGCGGCGAGCGGAGATCACTCAAACCACCAGACATGCATAGGACAGGTTTTCGTCACCCACCAGTCGGTAGGTAGCTGAACCATTCTGAAGCTGACAATCGGTGCCGTTCCAAAGACTCTCTTCGCCCTTCTTCCACCGAATCCGAGATTTCCCGGCATGCGTAGGTCTGAGGCTAGACTGTCAAGCTGGAATCCAGTTCCCCCCCCCCATGGATGGGCCATTGCAATCATGGAAGGTCATGATGATATGCAACAAAAACGTCCGGAAAGCAGTAAATCCGTGTTGGAAACGACAACTAATTCCGACAGGCAGACTCGGCAACAGTAAAAATCCAAATTCCTAAAATTACGCAGGAGATGTCACATTTAGACAACATAATTCGTCAAAATGGCACGGAGACAGCCAAGGACCACTGGCTGTGGGTGCCGGACTTAACCATACTTGGTCTGACCAGCCCAAAGGGAGCCAGGCATGACCATTTATTCACATAACATTGAGGCCAGTAGGAGCTGCACTTTCCTGTGCATTCCCTAACCTATATGCCCAGTTTTAAACCTCTGAACAGCTCAGACTATAATTATTCCTTTAAAATCATAACCTGATGAAATCAGAGGAGTTCTTTTGAGCATTTAACAGAATAAGTCAGGCATCAGTTGATGGTGGGTTAAAAGTGAAATTTTTATCTGTCTTGAGGATCCACTGGATGGGACGGATCCAACACTGAGACTCAAGAAGTTAGAGAGATGCGCAGCTGGGCTACTGTGAATAGACAAGATGGATATGAGTTGAGTTTTTAGTTAATATTTGAATGATATCAGAGAATGAGCAGAATAGTTAAAAAAGTCAACGACATATTTTCTAAAGCCACGTGTTCAGGGTACAGCAAGAATAAATGCTTGATGATCAAGTGGTAAAGTTTTGAGTCCAAGGGGTGAGCAACAAGTAAAGGTATTTGGCTGATTGAATGTAGTGGATGATAGTCTTATCCTTTAATAAAGCATAACAATTTTCAATAAATTGATGATGCTTTTTACCTATTTTAACAATCTTTTGTGATATAACTGTATTGACTGTTCTATTTTTAAATATGTTATGATAGGAATAATTATCTATTTATAATATAACTGATGTTTCTTTCACCTTATAAACTACTTGTAAGCTTTCATATTATGTATACTATTATTATTATACTATCTTTTTATATTATGTATGTATGTATATATGTAGACACTTAGTATAGCACCTTTTAAATACCTCACAAACGTGCTGCTTATAGGCCTACTAGCCTATAAGATGTTAAGAACAAAATGTTCATGGGTAAGCGAACAGTGCTGACATAACTAGAAGAGTCACCACTGGCGGACTCCCTCAGACACGTAGAGCCCAACTGACAGATTCCCATCCAGTGTTGGCAGCATATTCAGAGTTCCTGGACCACTTAGTGTCGAAGAAGAGGAATGATAACAGGTGATGAAGCTGGCAGCACATGATAGCCACACTGGCCAGTAGTCCCTGGCAGATGATAGAAGATGCAGTGTTCAGACATCCCTTCGCCACCAGTTGATGTGAAGCACGATATTCTTCAGCAGCAGGCCACTTGGTCATGGAGCCAACACAGTTGAACAGTTGATGCCACTCGAAGGACTCTCTTGGCTTTCGAGCTCTAACTTGACACTGGCCAGAGTGTAAACAACCTGTTTCCCCTCAAGGTCGGTAAGTCAAGTGGCGGTGCACAAGGCTTCAATAACAAGCATCCGAAAACAGTTCAAAACACATAAAAACTACAGCAAAGTAGAAGTTATTCTGAAAATGCAGACTTAGTTGCATTAGAAGTCCGAACAAACAAAAATTATCTAGCAGAATCCACGTGTGACCAATTAATTGATCAAAATGGCATGCAGCCATGTAATGTATGTAATGTAACTGAGGATTTCTGTAGTGCCTTCGAAGAACCTCCAAAGACACTCTTTGCCAGCTTAATTCATGTTAGAGTTCATGAAGCACAGCAGATTCATTTGTTAGCAAAGGATGCTCCAGTGGCTAGAAAAGTCACCTCTGCTGGGCTGTTGAGAACTTGTAGAACCCAACCAACTGAAGTCCCATAAATAGCTGGAAAAGTTGCCTCTGCTGGGCTCTTGCACTCATGCAGAACCCAACCAATTGAAGTCCTTTCCACAGATGACAGTTAAAGCCATATTCAGAATTCCTGGTCAGTGTTGAATTGAGGATGAGGTTTAGGGCAGCTTAGCTTCTAGATACAAAGTATAAAATGCAGCAGTGCATTCAAAAGTGCCACTTCTACTACAGTGACCAACAGCAGAGCTGTACATTGAGAGTTCCAGGCAGCCAAGCCTGGATATCAGAAGCTACATTCCCTGTTTTCCCCAGCACTGTATCCAACCAAGGGTATCAGTTACCGTGAGGTTATCAATGATAAAATTTCTGTAGTGCCTATAGCATTGAATTGCCCTGATGTATTTTTGAGAGGTACTTGAAAGACACTATATGAAGTGTCTAGATACATGCATTCATACATACTCAACACTTGTTACTGTTGTGCTCAATAGTTGAGTATGAAAAGAGTGAGGAACTGGCAACTATTCCAACTGTCCAGTCAGAAGCCCCAACTATACCGTTTGATGATGGGCATCTTGTTCAAGAAGGAGAGCAGGTTTTTGTGACAGGTATGAAGATCTACACCCGGAATTGGTATACACACCACATAATTGGAGGTATATTGCTTTTCTATATGTTGTGATTCATGTGCATAACACTGCTGGTGATACCTATAAATAGCAGTACCATGTAATACCATGCAGGACAATGTAGTACCATGTAATAATAATGGCGGTGGATTTTGAACCGATAAAATTTGCTCATTTAAGGGTCAAAAAAGTTAACACAGTTTTAACATGCTTCTATAGAAAATCCTCAGATTGGGGTTGATGGGGTTGAAAACCATTCAGCTGAAAAAAAACAACAGCAGGACATCTGTCTTTGGCTACGTTTTAGCTACCATTTCAGCAGTCTCTACCGGAAACGGAGGACTCTTCTGACCATTTATATGGATCTTCCTCTTCTATAAGTTAGAAAGGAACTTTTCTGAAATAGAGAAGATAGAAAGAACTCTTGTGAAATAGAACAGCATTTCAGAAGAGGATGTTGCTTACATTTTTGACATTTTATATAAACAGCATTGTTAAAAATCATAATAATGCTTGTTAGAAACATGAAAAAAATTAGCAAACTTATGCAGCAGTGATTATTTCAGCTGGTTTGAATGACAGACTGACAGTGAAAGCAATTTTTTATAATCAACAAATGTTGTGTTCTATGTTGTCTACTTGCCAGCATCACATCCAAATTTCTATTCCAAACCGGAGTCCCTGTTGGCTGTAGCTCATTTTAACTTTTTAAACCATTTTTAGAAACCTCTTGTGAAATTAGAGACCACTTTGAAGTTTGGATGTGGTCCAGAAACAAAGCTTTAACTTCATAGCTTATATTGAGGATTATTTATTATTCAGAATTTAAAGTTTCTTCTTTACTTACCATGGCCTGACTTTTGGTTTCTCTGATGTGTTAGATTTCGATTGGACTTCTGCAGCATAATTTAAATTTACAAATTTAGGCTACAGTTTCACTTAAAGCTGCCATCAGTTAATGCCTTATGCATCATGCTAATAGCACTGTAGACATAATTTGATTAGGTTAGGTTACAAATCCCCAAAGAATAGTGGGCTGAGCTGACCCTGATGGCTGGTATTCCATCCAAGTGCTCACCATGCTTAGGGCTGCTTAGCTTCTAGATACAAAGTGTAAACTGCAGCAGTGCATTCAAAAGCGCCACTTGCACTACAGTGACCAACAGCAGAGCTGTAAATTGAGAGTTCCAGGGAGCCACGCCTGGATATCAGAAGCTACATTCACTGTTTTCCCCAGCACTGTATCCAACGAAGGGTTTCAGTTATCGTGAACAGACTCTGTTAGTAAGCAAGTAAGTACTTGAGCAATCTTTTAAGCATTTATATTTCTTGCAGTCATTTTTAGCTCCGTTGGTATGTATTCAACAGCTCCTATGTAATTTTGTTTAATTTTTTAAAAATATTAATTTATTATTTTGTTATTGATTTTATTATTATAAATGTATAATCGATTAGAAATTGGTTTAAAACCCATCCTCGTTTGAGAGGTGGCTTAAAACCGGCTCCCGTTTGGGAAGGGGCTTAAAACCAGTCAAATCCATCAATCAGTCAATCAATCAATCATGATTATTTTTCTTATTTGATGTTACAACTATGTTTAGGGGGTTGTTTGTGCAGTATTTAAGACTGCCAGATGTTCTGCAAATGTAGCAGATTCAGCTATTACAGAAGGTTTTTCTTATGTAGGTATGGAAGTATTTTACAACACTGGAAAATCTGTTCTACATGGAACAGCTGGATATGGATATGAAGATAGTGAATTCCATCTTGATTTTGATGAGCGAATAATTTCCGTAACTGCCCGCATAGGGCATATGGTCGACCAGCTGACATTCACCACAAACCGAGGAAACACTTTTGGCCCTTCCGGTGGCAATGGAGGCAGCGAACATCAACTGCGCTGTCAACGTGAAGGTGCCTACCTGGCCTACATCAGCGGTACAGTCGACGTCACAGGGTTTATAACTGCTGTCCGACGGCTTCGTTTTGTCTGGGGCTTTCATAAAATTTCATCGTAAGACTACAATCCATACTATTCTGGTGTGGCGTAAGCTTTTTGTTCAGCTTTTATACATTTGCCATCCATATCCCAGTGTTTAATTTTCCTTTGTTAGAACTCTAATGACGACTTGAAATTATAAACATTAATAGAGATTTAAACAAGCATTCATAAGATGTGACACAAACTATTTACATGAATCGTTCACAACGTTTAGAAATAATAAACACTAGAAATGTAAACAAGTTTTCTCAATATGCAATGCAAACAACTGTTTGAATCATGAATCATTCAAATGTTTAGAAATAAGAAACATTAAGAGATTTAAACAAGCATTCTCAAGATGTGACACAAACTGTTTACACGAATCATTCAAAATGTTTAGAAATAATAAACAATAGAAATGTAAACAAGTTTTCTCAAGATGTGACGCAAACAACTGTTTACATGAATCGTTCAAAACGTTTAGACATCATAAACATTAACAGAAATGTAAACGAGCTTTCTCAGCATGCAACGTAAACATACTGCTTACATTAAATGTTCAAAACAGGCAATACGGGAATGACATAGTTTAAGAGCTAGTTTTGCAATGACTAAAATTTAGATAGAGTGTTTTCAACAACTGTAGCAGGCTGAGCGGGGATACTTGAAATACCGCAACTGTTCCATTCAGTTTTGCTCACCTTGAGCAACCTCCTCTGGAATGATTTGCTCTGCAATGGAGAGGATTGTTAAATATTGGGTGGGAAGACCTACAAGAGATTCATGATAAAAAGCAACAATATCTAACACTGCAAACTCATTTCTCTGTCGGTCATAATGGAATTGATACGAATGCCACCTGTCCCTAACCAGCCGTTGCAAATCAGTGCTGACTTCAGCATGGTTGAATTCGCAGTCGAAAATTCTGAAACGGCTGACCTCGTCAATTGTCACTATTCTGTCGTCAGCGCCAATAGCACAATAAACATTTCCTCGACTCGGCATGCTGCATTCATACACGGTTTTTCCATCTCTGTCGACTTCTTTCAGACTGCTTGACACCAGGACAAAGTTTCCATTCGATTTCGGCAAGATATCTTGTATCAAAGAAATGCACTGCACCATCTCTATTTGGTGTTGTATGGATCCATCCATATTGTAAATTGTGATTGTTGAAGGTGCTGGACCTTGGTAAACTATCAAGCTGCCTTCTGCAGATATGGTCATTCTGGAAAACAACTGACTCGCACAAGTTATCCACGGTGACACCTCAAATTGAGGTCCATCTTTCGCAACTCGCCAGATTTCAATTCTGGATGCTGCTTGGTGTAGAACGTACAGACATTTTGTCACCACACAAGCCACCAGACTCCACGGACTTGTTATGTCCGGTAATTGGATCACTCCTTTCACCTTATGCAGGTTCGTGCGATCGTGAATCTTAATCGCAGCGTTCTGTTCTGGCGGACTGCAGAGCAGGAAAATTTCTTCGTCCAGCATAGCGGCTGCAACACACCATTTCGCGAAGGAGTGCCGGGCCAAAATGGTCAGACTAATCTGCACTTGTGCTAGAAAGAGAGAAAACTGATTAGAAACAGACTACATGCTGTAATTGTAATTGCAAATTTTTATAGCGCCATTTTAAGGACAACTCCTCAGAGACGCTGTCAACCTGAAAAAAACAAGAATTATCGAATAGATTGGTTTTCAAACGCTTATGAAACATAGGCAAAGAAAGGCCAAACAGCCCATTTTGCAATTGTCCTTTCTTATCCTTGATACAACATGGTCCAACAACAACTGTGGTGACTATTCTAGTTATCAGAACACTGTTTGCCCACCAATATACTAGTTGTTCTTTGTAACTTTAATACCCTTCAGGTTAGACTTAGCAGCATTTTTGTGAGGAATTTACAAGATGCTACCACTGTCTGAAGGACTAGATATCAAAATGACTAAATGCAGTAGCATGTTGGCTTCCAGTAGTCACCACTACTAGAAGGATGAACTACAGAAACTCTGATGTCAGTTGCAGTTCAGTTTTCTCTTTCACGGTAAACATGTCATTTCATGTTTACCGTGAAAGTGATGAATTAGCAGGCCACAGTTATGCAAGGTGATGACTTACTCACTTATTTTCTAAAACTGCCCTAAACCAAACTTTACAACAAAATTGCACATCACTGTGAACAGGGCTGGAGTTAGGCATATTATAAACGAGCTACAGCTAAGGTTTCATATTCTGAAGGAGCCTCTAAAAACTGAACTTTTTTCATCTGTTGCAGTTTTATTAAAATTTATATTTAAGTAATGATTTCACCAAATTAACAACAAAACTGGTTTCACCTTTTCAAGAAATCCCACCCTGATCAGTTTTCCCATTTCTCTCAGCTTAAACAAAACCCACCCTAACAGCTCCTCTCCCCTTCTCTCTGATCTTCTGGCAACTGGACTTGGTTCTTGACATGGCATCTTTGGACAACCCCACTGACTTGATGCAGTGCTCATGAATAAGCTGGTGCCCTGCGCTTAGCTTTTAAGCAGTGCTTTAGAAATTTTGATTTTACGATTACCTAAATAATAATTAACATTAGCAAATTACACCGAACTATTACAAAAGATCAGTATTTACACTGGTTTGTAGGATTTTGTTATTTTATAGCTTAGGACCTCACCATGTATAAATCACAACCAACCCTAAAAGTCCCTTTCCCCTTTCTCTCTCTGGCCTTCTGGCAACTCGACCTGGTTCTTGAGACCACGTCTTTGGACAACCCCACTGACTTGACGCAGCACCCGTGAATAAGCTGGTGCCCTGCGCTTAGCTTTTAAGTAGCGCTTTAGAAATGTCGAGTTTACGATTATAATTACAATGAAATCCCGCCCTGAATGTGACGATTGCCCACTTAGTTTCCAGAACTCACGGAAACTGTCGAGGATTCTATGAAGCTTGGTTTGAAATGAAGTCGACCTCAGGACGTAGTCCCACTTCGGACATACGCTTCTAAGTCGCTTGGCCAATCGATCAGCTGCTTCTTTCCACGCATTTCTCACTAGCCTCCGATCCTTCACTTCTCCTACTATGACTTCTGTGAGTATCAGGTCTTGAAGCTCAATCGGGAGATCCTCAAGCTGTAACTAGAACAGCAATTGTGCTTTAATAGCTTTTTAACTATTATCTTTTTTAAATTATTATCATCATCATCATTTTTATTATTATTATTACTATATTATTATTATTATTATTATTGCATTTATGCCTGTATTACACGTGCAAGGTCAGCAAATCTGAATTCTGAGGTGCTGAGAAATTGAGTGAAGGACTTGCTCAAGGTCCCTACACAGTAACCATCTAAGGGAAGGCTCGAACCTATACCCTCCATATTACAAGTAGAGCGCTCTATCCAATCAGCTACCGTGCATTAGACATCGGTGCATTAGCAGTTACTAATTATTATTATTATTATTATTATTATTATTATGCAAACAGACTCCGCCACTGCCGTACTTGGGTGATGCCTGGATAAAGGAGTACCCATCCATGCTTACGATTCCTTGCTCAGAAGATGGACATATGGCATGTTGCTTACTTGGGGGTAATATAGGTCACCTTCAAAATGACACAGTGCCCTTAAACAAGAACTAATATACTACATGCAGCTGGACTATGCATGCATCTAAATCTATTATCAAAAAGATTATCGGGCAATTGTTTACAAAGAGGCATGAAACAGAGTTTGTCATCTTCGGATAGTGTGTAATCACTTTATGCCTGCCTGATTGACTCTTGGATCTTGCACTGGAACTGAACCCTTCTTTCCTATCGATTTTGTTCTGACTGAGCGCCTGTGAATAAGCTGATTCTGCGACATAGCTTTCTTTGGCCATTATAGAAATCTCGAGTCTATGATTATGAGTTTTGAAATCTAACAAACCTCTGACTAGAAAATTCTGGAGACTTGGAAAGCATAAACAGTGCTCAGCTATCCTGGCAAAACTTGATTTTCAATTAAAATTGTCAAAACTAATTATGCTCAGTTAACTTGTAAACTTTATGATGCTCATTTACCTTGCAAAACTTATGATTTTCAATTAACTGTCAAAACTAATTATACTCAGTTAACTTGCAAACCTTATGATGCTCATTTACCTTGCAAAACTTACGATTTTCAATTAATTGTCAAAATTAATTATGCTCAATTAACTTGCAAAACTTGTAATATTCAATTACCTTACTACAGCAACTGCCCACGCTAGGTGCCTGAAATCTTAATAATCTCCATTGATAACAATATTTATTGGTATATTTTTAAACCTCCAAGGGCCTAAACAGGATCTGAACTGAATTTAACTTAAAAGAAATTTACGGTCGCGGCGGTCAGTGCTGAAATCTTTGCACTTCTTTCGTAGATATCTTCTTGGAATGGAGGTGCATGGATATCTTCTAGGAATGAAGCTGAACAGATATCTTCTTGGACTGAAGCTGCATGGATATCTTTTAGGAATGAAGCTGAACGGATAACTTCTTGGACTGAAGCTGCATGGATGTCTTTTAGGAATGAAGCTGCATGGATATCTTTTTGGACTGAAGCTGCATGGATAACTTCATGGAATGAAGCTGCACGGATATCTTCTTGGAATGAAGCTGCATGGATAGCTTCTAGGAATGAAGCTGCATGGATATCTTCTTGGAATGGAGCTGCACGGATATTTTCTTGGAATGAAGCTGCACGGATATCATCTTGGATTGAAGCTGCATGGATATCTTCTAGGAATGAAGCTGCATGGATATCTTCTTGGATTGAAGCTGCATGGATATCTTTTAGGAATGAAGCTGCAATTTTATCTCGTTGGATTGAAGCTGCATGGATATCTTCTAGGAATGAAGCTGCACGGATATCTTCTAGGAATGAAGCTGCACGGATATCTTCTTGGATTGAAGCTGCATGGATATCTTCTAGGAATGAAGCTGCACGGATATCTTCTTGGATTGAAGCTGCACGGATATCTTCTAGGAATGAAGCTGCATGGATATCTTCTTGGATTGAAGCTGCATGAATATCTTTTTGGATTGAAGCTGCACAGATATCTTCTTGGATTGAAGCTGCATGGATATCCTCTTGGACTGAAGCTGCACGGATATCTTCTTGGATTGAAGCTGCACGGATATCTTCTAGGAATGAAGCTGCATGAATATCTTTTTGGATTGAAGCTGCACGGATATCTTCTTGGATTGAAGCTGCATGGATATCTTCTAGGAATGAAGCTGCATGGATATCTTCTTGGATTGAAGCTGCACGGATATCTTCTAGTAATGAAGCTGCATGGATATCTTTTTGGATTGAACCTGCACGGATATCTTCTTGGATTGAAGCTGCATGTATATCTTCTAGGAATGGAGCTGCAACATTGAATTGATGAATGGCATGCAACTATTTATGTATCTGGGACTTACATATCGTAATCTCAAGATTTCTACATCGCCCAATGAAAGCTAAGTCGCGGGAACCAGCTTTTCACAGGCGCTCAGTCAAAACAAAATCGATCGGCAGGAAGAGTTTGGTTCGGTTCCAAGAGTCAGTCAGGCAGACAGTCAGATGGAGTTGAAAGTGAAACAATTAAATAAATTAAGCATACGTAATCAGTCATTTGATTCAACAGGAGTTCATTAAATCCAACGAAATTTTACTAAAAGCCAAGAATGTGCCACTATTGTGAAATTCTGTGGACATTAACTTACTTACACTCTGTGATTGTCTTAAATTCATCGTCATCCTGCAACGGTGCCGTCTCAGACATGAATGGTCGTTACAGCAGAGGAACAACTGGAGCTGCTAAAATACAGATCAGTACATCAGAATCAGTAATCTACAAGGGGCTAATGAACGAGGTCATACTTTACTTACCAAAAAGTTTTTGATACCCATTTAAAGCTATCAACTAATTTTTACCGATCTTTGGCTCAGTGCAGTTCTTATGGCCGTTTCTCATTTTCTTAGTTTTCCTTTCATACTTTCTCACATTTAAATGATTTTCCTGAAGTTTGATAATTTTTTAATTAACCAGATTTGAAGTACCTTTTTAGATTTCCTGAATTTCGATTAACTGTATGCTACAGTAATCAATTGCTGGTAACTGTAAGCAACCCCAGCCTAAAAGTTTGGGGAGAATTCAATGGCCTGCCCCCAAAGAATCCAACTTCGGCATGGCCGGGTTGCCTCTTGGATTTGTCCTTCTAGTTTTTGTATCGGCATGTTTAAACTTCTTGGGCAGCCTTCTTTCTGTCTCATCCTACTCCTTGTTAGTAACCTGATTGCGATTCTGTTTCGGAGTGTCATTGATTGATGCCTAGTGCATTACTGTAATGGCGCCACAGAAGTTCCTGGATTAGATTAGATTAGATGATATTTGAATGGACGTCTAACCGCTAAGCCAAGTGAACGTCGCTTTCAAATAAGTAGGTTCGTTGACGGTTGACTGTTGATATTTAGACGAACACGTTTATATGCGCAAATACAGGTCTCAATTCTACTAAATATATTTCGCCGCAAATTCGAAATAGTAAAACTTACTAGTAATCAAATTATTATTTAATTTTATTACCGCCTAAGTTTTCACTTAACGAAGCATCTTCTGGAAAGTTCGATCATGACGTCAGACATTTGAGAAATTGTGTGACTTCATAGTAATGGGCGATCCATTAAATAATCGTAATCGTAAACTCAAACGCAGTGCTTACACTTAAAACTTAAGCGCAGGACACCTGCTTATTCACGAGCGCTGCGTCAAGTCAGAGGGGTTGTAAGACGATTTCTTACAAAAAGCAATACGACCTCGATGGGATACCCTAAATGTACAGCAGTTCAGCGTTTACCTTTTTTGAGTATTCAGGTTCAAATCAGATCGTTTTGCTGAAGCCCTTTACGAATATTCTCTGTCACGAATCTGTCAATCCCTAGGACGCATGTATTCGTGCGCCAACGGTGGCGCTACCTGGCGAATTAAATGATACCTATATATTAATACTCTTAGAACATATAGCGCCATCTTGAGAATGAGACCAGACTGGGCAGGGATGCGTAGATGTTGAGTGGGAGAGCAGAAAATGGGGTGGGAAAGAGGGAGAGACTGAGACCAACGGGGGATTTCCCCAGAAGAGCCATTTTGCCGAATTAGCGTGCAGATGTCTGCGCTGGCTAGTTGAAAATAGGAAGAGTAATGTAGTTTGAAGATTAACGTAATCGTAAACTCCGATTTCTTTATTCGTAATCGTAATCGCAATCCCGAGATTTCTACAGTGCCCAACGAAAACCGCGTCACGTGGACCAGCCAATTCACAGGCTCTCAGTCAAAACAAAATCAATATGCAAAAAGGGTTCGGTTCCAGGTCAAGATCCAAACGTCAGGCAGAGAGACAATGTGGCAGCTATGGTGAGTGATCTTTGTAGTAGTAGTTCCAATGTTTAACGACATCTTATGGCATCAAAGGCCGTTGACGTCGCCCTCCTCCTTTATCCAGGCTTGGGACTGGCACTACCCGACTAAAGGCAGTGGCGGCGTTTGGTGAGTTTTGGATTGGAGGGTTTTGTTTAGTACTAGAATTAAACCGAAAATTAAGGTATTCGTGCTGTATACCTTGTGAAAATGTGTTTACAGCAGATCTGAACTCCGTTGGGACTTTCACGTCATGGGTTAAATATTTTCTCGCCACAAAGAACCGAAAAATCGCGTCAACGCTCCCACGGCATCAAAAGAGGCACGTAAACATTACAAATTATATAGCTCCTTTTAAGCCGCGAAGTATGTAAAATCTTTCGACTTGTGGTTAGCAGCAGTTTAGGGGAAGGCCCATGGACAGGGAAAATGTAAGTAAGGGAGCGCTAAATCCTCAGTGGGAGATAATTTGAAGCAAATGCCGTTGACGTCGATTTTTCATGACCTGGTTACTGAACCGGTTAACTTCCAAATGAACGAAATTGACCAGTATATAGCGTCAGGAGAAAGCGATTTAAAGGTGTCTTTAAATCGCTTTCTCCCGACGCTATATACTGGTCAACTTCGTTCATTTGGAAGTTAGCCAGTACAGTAACCAGGTAACGAAAAACAGTGAAAACTGTAAAGTTTTTTCCAATCGACGTCAACGGCATTTGATGCCACAAGATGTCGCTAAACACAGGGAACTACTACTACTTG
Source organism: Norana najaformis (assembly GCA_964023275.1). Classification (NCBI taxonomy): domain Eukaryota; kingdom Metazoa; phylum Annelida; class Clitellata; order Crassiclitellata; family Hormogastridae; genus Norana; species Norana najaformis. Next base: position 21,067,277 of record OZ029927.1, read on the forward strand.
AAGTCATTTTACGTTCCCCTAAGGAACGGTCGACCTATTTAGTGAAACTGATCAACGTTATATCATCGGACCTTAAATAGAGGAGCGACCATTAAAACGGCAACGGTGATGAAGAATCTCACCCGATAAATTCATTGAAAAATGAGCAGGGTCAAGGCCATACGGTCGCTATAGAAAAACGTCTGCATGTACATTCATACATAAACATACATACACATATACATACGCATACATGGACACCTTTAAATCGCATTTATCCGAAGATATTTAGTCGCCAGTTTCGTTTAATCGCTAATGTAAGTTGTTTCTATTAGGAAAAGTTGATGTCAACGGCCGTGGCAGCCACAAGATGTCGTTAAACACTGAATACTAATACAAATATTAGGTTGTGTTTAGACACCTTTAAATCGCATTTACCCGACGCTATTTAGTTGTCTATTTCGCTCAACCGTTAGTACCAAACTCCGCCACTACCTTTTTTGGGGGTAGTGCCAGTCCCAAGCCTGGGTAAAGGAGGAGGGCGACGGCAACGGCCTTTGATGCCATAAGCTGTCGTTAAACTGAGGAACTACTACAACCGTTAGTACCGTATATAAACTGACTGAACGCCTGTGAATAAGCTGGTCCCCGCGACTTAGCTTTCGTTGAGCGCTGTAGAAATCTCGAGATTACGATTACGATTACGAATTGGATTCCCAACTGCCCTGTCAGCCATAAGATGTCGTTAAACACTGAATACTAATACAAAAGGTGTGGCGTCTGTTCAAACGGGAAGCGGTGGTGAAGGATCTCACCCGATTAATTCACTGAAACATGAGCAGGGTCGAGGAAATACGGTCGCTATAGAAAAGTGTGTGTATTTACATTTTATGGCCTATCTCAGCCTACTTTACCTTACCTTACCTTATCTTACCTTAACTTACTTTAACTTACCTTACCTTACCGTGTAGCATTACTCGTGTTTAAGAGAGCTATTCAGCAAGAGTGGTCAAACTGGATGAGAAGATTTCTAGATTACATTCTGAGGTAAAAGAGATGAAGGAAAAGGCGACGTTGACACATAACAAAGTTACTGGCGAAGGGGAATTGGATCGGAAACCTACGTCGGAGGTAAGAAGCAAATAACAAAGAGAACGCTATTACCTAATCTAATCTAATCTAGTCTAGTCTAATCCAATCCCATCCATCCATCCAGCCAACCCATCCAATCCAATCCTATCTGTCTATCTATCTATCTATTCTAATCTAATCTAAACAAGTTCGTTATAATATAATCTAATCTTTTCTAATCGGACTGATCTAATTTAATCAATTAATGAGCGAACCGACAAATGAATCGTAATCGTAATCTCGAGATGTCTACAGCGCCCAACGAAAGCCAAGTCGCGGGAACCAGCTTATTCACAGGCACTCAGTCAAAACAAAATCGATGGGCAAGAAGGGTTCGGTTCCAGGTCAGGATCCAAGAGTCAGGCAGGTAGTCAGTCAGACGGCTAGGGTGGATGGTGATTGGAATTGGATGTGAAGGATAGATAAGAGGAAGTAGAAAAATGAGCGAACCAATAAATGAACGAACGAGTAAAACTGAAAACCTCGCTTAATAGAGAGTAATTTTTCTAAGCAATGCATAAAACTGCTCTTGTAGGCTCGATTTGCCTAATATAATGGCCTATACGCTCTTCTTCTTCAACCCGCTCCTCATCTGCCCTAACACTTCTCCACCCTCCCGTCACCTCATCCTTAAAATTTGATAATCGCTCCATAGCCATAGCTGCCCCATCACTCTGGAATTAACTCCCTCCGGAATTGCGACAGTTTTCTGACCCATCATACAAACTCATCGATGCTCCACCGCTCGCAATTTCTGCATCGGCCTTTCACTCAAGACTGAAAACATTCCTCTTTCTCAGATACTATCCTGACATCCCTTCGTCCTCTTATCTCTCTCTCCTGTGCAACCCCAAACACCATCCCCCGTAGCTGCCACGCTCTCTCCGTCTGACTTTTGGATCTTGCCCTGGAACCGAACCATTTTGTCTATCGATTTTGTTTTGACTGAGCGCCTGTGAAATGCTGGTCCCCGCGACGTGGCTTTCTTTGGGCGCTGTAGAAATGTTGGAATCTCGATTACGATCGATTTGTCTATAATAATGGTCTATACGCCTATACACAGGCTCTGTATGATGTACAGTGCGAGCAATAATAATAACATTTGTGGTATATTACGTTTCCTTATAAAATTTTACAGCGAACTAGAAGTAACATCAGTGTGTACACATTTCTATAGCGACCGTATGGCCTCGATCCTGCTCATTTTTCAGTGACTTGATTGGGTGAGATCCTTCACCACCGCTGCCAGTTAAAGTACAATTAAAATCTAGATTATTTATTTCTCAAATAGTTTAGGCCTATGTTATATAATTATTTTGTTTTAATAGTATTTGATTACAATTTACCAATAATATTTGTCAATTTTCAAATAAGTTAAAATAAAATTAGTACTTTTAAGAATATATCATGTATAATGAAAGTATAATCGATATTAAAATTAAATTTGGCCTCATCAATTTAAATATTTTGTCAATAATTTCGGTATCATTTTTACATAGTGTAACTCGATTTCTCCATGTATACATATTACTGTAAATTATGTCACATTAACACTGAAAATTTAAACAAGACATAAAACAACGCAATTTCAACATTACAATATTAACAGAGATAGATATACATAGTTATTTGCAACAGATGGTCTTTGTTTATTAGGCTGATCAGCCTATAAACTTCATTTTGCAGAACACTAACATTTAATAAGTTTTGAAGTGAAAATTCTATTTTATATAATTCACATTTGTTTCTTAACAAGGTAGATATATTTACTTTATTACACTGGAGTAGAAGATGATATATGGTTCACTTTGTATGACATAAATCACATAAACCTGTTGGGTGCTTTCTCATAATAAATAACCTTTCATTTACATTAGCTACTCCTAATCTTAATCTTGTAATTTGAATTTCTTTACGTCTAATTTGATCATTGTATTTAATATTAGTATTTACTGTAGGACAAATTGATTTGTAAAAATGTCCCTTAGTATCATTAGTATATTCTATTTGCCACTTCTTTAAAATATACACTGTTATGAGTGAATAGACTTCTTTTAGTTCAAAATAGTTGGTTGAATTTATGGAAGTAAGACTAAGAGAATCTTTGGCCAATGTATCAGCCTTTTCATTTCTGAATATGTTGATATGACTAGGAATCCATATAAATTTTATTTGACTAAATTTTAATTTCTGAATAATATATGTGACTTCATTTAAGGAGATTTGGTCGGGATTTAGACAACACTCTTTTAAGAGAGGTAAGGACACTTAAGGAATCTGATAATATGGCAAAATGACACTGGAGTTTAGATTCATTTTTTAAAATCCACAATAAGGCTTCTTTAATTGCTGTTAATTCGGCAGCATATATACTTGAGTTATTACATAACCGAAATTTTTAATGAAGTTATTACATAACCGAAATTTTTAATGAAGTTATTACATAACCGAAATTTTTAATGAAATGGTGGCTAAATGAAATGAAATGACCGAAATGGTGATTAAGCGAAACTGAGGAATATATAGCTTCGGATAAATACGATTTAAAGGTGTCTAAGCGCAACCTAATATTTGTAAAATATAAATGTAAATGTACACGTTTTTCCATAGCAACCATATGGACTCGATCCTGCTCATTTTTCAATGAATTGATTGGGTGAGCTCCTTCACCACCGCAGCCTGTTTCTTCTAAACTTTCTCGTCCCTCTAATTCCACCACACCCACCGTAACCGTCTGCCTGTCTATCTGCCTGACCTTTGATTCTTAAGTGGGAACCGAATGTAAAACTACCTGCTCCGTAGTGGTGTCTATAGGATTGCTTGCATTTCCAGAGGGGCGTCACATTCTGGCAGAACACCGTGCACGGGTCTGTTAGTAGTTGTAGTTCCAGTGTTTAACGACATCTTGTGGCATCGGAGGCCGTTTACGTAGCCCTCCTCCTGTATCCAGGCTTGGGACTGGCACTACCCGCGAGCGAAGCAGTGGCGGAGTTATTTATATATAAAGTTGGGGGAAACTGTTTTAAAGGTGTCTAAGTCGCGTAGCCGTCCGCCTGCCTGCCTCTTGGTTCTCGACACAGAACCGAACTCTTCTTGCCTGTCGATTTTGTTTGACTGAGCGCCTGTAAATAAGCTGTCTTTCACGACTTAGCTTTCGTTGGGCGCTGTATAAATCTCTAGTTTACGATTACGATCTTATGGCTTCCAAGACCATTCACTTCGACCTTACCCTACGAGGAGGTGATTGGCGATTGTAGTAGTTCCTCAGTTTAACGACAGCTTATTGCATCAAAGGCCGTTGCCGTCGCCCTCCTCTTTTATCCAGGCTTGGGACTGGCACTACCCCCAAACAAGGCAGTGGCAGAGTTTAAAAATGGTGATTAAACTAAGCTGATTAATATATAGGCCTTAATGTTACTGGAAACTGTTTTAAAGGTGTCCAAGTCCCCGTAGCCGTCTGCCTCTCTGCCTCTCTGCCTCTCTGCCTCTCTGCCTGCCAAGTGGTTCTCGACTTGGAACTGGACCCTTCTTGCCTGTCGATTTTGGTTTGACTGAGCGCCTGTGAATAATCTGGCTTCCACGACTTAGCTTTCGTTGGGCGCTGTATAAATCTCGAGTTTACGATTACGATGCGATTAGCCTGGCTTCTGGTTTCTCTGACCTTTTGGAATTCGACCCAGCTTCTCCAACGAATTATGAGTTTGGACTGAGATTTTGACTTGAAGCGGCTATCGACCGATGCCTTGGGCATTATGATAACGGCGCTATAGAAGTCATTAGATTAGACTGAGAAAGGAAGACTTGCTATAGAATTTCGATTGTTAGGAAGGATGTCTTCCGGTGAGTTTCTTTAAAATGGCGCTACAAAATTGGAAAAATTCAACAACTCTGTTTAACCGTTTTTTTCAGTTTTCTTAGGTAGGCGATGTGCATTAATTAATAGGTGTTAAAGTTGATTCCGCACGAATACATTAATCATTCACACCAATCAAACCTAAACAAGTATCTGAACAACAATGAAAACCTGCAGTACATACATGCATACCATATATATATATACATGCATACCATATATATATACATATATATACATATATATATATGGTATGCATGTATATAAATATATATATATGGTATGCATGTATATATATATGGTATGCATGTATATATATATAAGTAGTAAGGGGAGGCTCACTTCTAAGCCACCTGTAAACAAGGGTCACTTCTACCTCCCCTTACTACTTATATATATTATATAGTATATATATATATATAATATATATATCGCTGTTACAGATCTTCCTGCAGTCTTAGATAGGAGGCCTAACTTAACTATAAAACAAATCAGACACTTCAGTCGTGAACGGCATCTTCGTCAGAGCTCAGAACATGCGATAAACAGACAGGAGTTGCCTCTAGTCATTGCTAATTTGATCACAGACAAATACCCTGATGGAACTTTGGGTGATTATTCATTCAAGTATGTTTATTTAGGTCAGAAGCCCACAGCGCGTGATGGAAGTAGCCCGATGCATCGTCACGCCTGAAGTCCAGATAACGTGATAAAATTAGCTGAATAATAAAATCGTCACGCCAACTGATCGTTATCTCTTGCACACACGCCATGTGTTCCAATCAAAGATTCCAATCTGTCAAGTGCTATCACAGGAAGATTACCAACGTCAGTTCGTTAAGCATATACCCTTGTGTAGGATTCCAGGCTCGAACTGAATAGAAGTTCGGGCGAAGGCTGTTCCAGTTAGCTTCTAAGTCTACGCTCCGGGATCGGAGATTAGCGTAAGCAACTCCGCACGTAATTGGAAGCCCGTTTCTGATTGGCTAGAAATTTCGCCATTTTTATAATGGCGTCCTTAGATGAAGTCGATGAATTTCGATCTTCAAATAATATTCCTCGTTCATGTAGAGGTCGTTAGTGGTTTTCTGGGTTTTGGTTCGTTTGAATTGTGCTTAGAAATCTCGGTCCCAGCCCGAAGTGTCGTCTGGAGGAACTCCGCTTTCGTCCGGAGGGTAGGAGTCGAAGTTGGATGAATCGGATGGACTTTTAACCTGAAGACAGTGTTTTCAGTGTTATGTTCATGTAATTTTTTGTTTGTTTAGCAGCAGTTATTATTATTATTATTATTATTGTTATTATTATTATTATTATTATTATTATTATTATTATTATTATTATTATTATTAAATGTATAATGTAGGGGCCTACATATTTTTCTATAGCGTCCGTATGGCCTTGACCCTGCTCATATTCAGTGAATTAATCGGGTGAGATCCTTCACCACCGCTGCCCGTTTGAATGGGCGCCACGCCATTTGGGGTCCCCGTGCACGGACAGTGCTACCTTGAGATTCAAATCCATTAAGCGCCACTATTTGATGACAATCGTAATCTCGAGAGATTTCTACGGCGCCCAAAGAACGCAAAGTCGCAGGATCCTGCTTATTTTCCGGCGCTCAGTCAAAACAAAATCGATAAGCCGGAATGGTCAGATTCGGTTCCAGGTCAAGGTCTAAGTGTCGGGCAGACAGACAGTCAGACGGCTACGGTGGATGGTGTTTGGAATTGGACCGGTAAGAGAGAGATACTGATGAATCCGTATACGTTTCATAGTATTTGGCTTACTTGAGGTGCAATGGGTGGTTTGAGAGTTCTCCGTCTCAGCGCTTCCCAGTTGAATCCTTCGAACCACTTGTGCTTCTGAATGTCTTTGATTCCGTTGAACCCATAACCAAGTCTATCGCAAGGATCGAGTCTACAAAAGCCACAGATGAAATTCCAGTTTCTTTTCTAGATTTATACTGCGCCAAGACTTCCTTCTCTTCGTTAATTTCTTTATCTGACTGTTAATTGTAACTGTAATAGTAATCGCAAATCTTTATAATACGTTTTCTCCATCGGCGCGAACTTGTCTCATTTGTATAGCGCACCAGCTAGTTTTCTTCTTGATCCCTCCCCCTGAAGTTTGGTTGTTAGCTTAATCTACGTTACGTTTAGTAAGACTTGGATTAAGTTAGACTAGGGTAGGTTAAGTCTGGATAAATCTCATCGTAATCGGTACTGTGTAAGAGCAGATTTGATCATCATGTATGAATATGTTTATGTATACATGGTTGTTGCTGTGTATGTATGTCTGCATGTATGTATCTGAAAATTTATGTAGAGCCTTTTCAGAATCTCACAATGGCTCTGAAACACAAGTTTCTATGAGATCGAAAAAGGGTGCGTTTTAATATTAAGACAAGCTGGAAATTTAACCAAATGCACTAGATGTCGTTAGATTAAGCTACATTGGGTTAGATTAGTTAAGTTAGCTTAGGGGTTAAGTCTGATGTATGCTTAAGTTAGCTTAGAGGTTAAGTCTGTTAGACTTACTGTACAGAGGAGATTTTGACGGTTACCTGCATAATTTCTTGATGATATGTTGTGCATTTTTCGTTATTCTTCGTGGAAAATCGACGACGCTGATTCCCTTGAGAATTAAGCTGTAAGTCTTCATCGGCTCCGAACCAGAGAAAGGCGGACTGAAAAACGGAAACATAGCGCACAATAAATAGTCGATAAAGACAGCGAAGATATTCACAGGACAGAAATCAAAGGTAATAACAAAAGAAATGCCAGCGAGAAAAGCTATTAAGATAATAATGGCAAAGAATGATGAATAGCAACTGTTGTCTGTATATCTTAATTAAGTTTCATTTTTTCTTCTTTTATTGTTTTCTTTTGTAGGTCATGTTTATGACTTTATAATTTTCATAGTTAAAATTTAAAATGTATATATAACAACGTCGCCATTAGTATTGCATATTAATTGGTGTCCCTAATTAAGCAGGACAATGGTCCCTTCTGGGTCTATCCCTTGTTCCCGATAACCTGACAATGCTTCATGTCAAACTTGTATATTCATTGTTGTCAATTTCTTTTTGCGATCAATAAACGAATAAATAAACAAATAAACGAATAAATAAAAAGACAATAAAAGCAAATAATAAAGCTATTAAAACAACAATGTTAACAATAGACTCTAACAACAATAAAGATAGAAATGACAACAGGCAGTATTAATTCATTCATGCATGAACATCTGTATAGCGCCACTCAAAGACAGCAACAACACTCGTACACTAACAATTATCAAGACAATATCTGTGTGAAAAAGGAGGCTGGTCAGCCGCCAAGTGCTAGGTCAGTTAGATATTCAAATTTTAAAAGCCAGAGAGAAATAGTAAATTTTGAGGAAGTATGAGATATTTGTTTAAATATGAAGAATACAAGCTTTGAAGAAATATTGATAGTCGGTTTCTTTCACTGGATCAGAATAGATTTTATGAGCTTAGATTAATAATAATAATAATAATAATAATAATAATAATAATAATAATAATAATAATAATAATAATAATAATAATAATAATAAGACAATTTATATAGCGCCGTAGCACAGCCGAGGCCGAAGAAAAGGGCGCTGTACAAGGGTTAGATCAGATCTTGACGTACCTTCCAGTAAGGAGCTCATACATGAGGATACCGAGGGACCACAGATCAGAGGACACATCGTGGCCTTTGTTCAGGATGATTTCCGGGGCCACGTATTCCGGTGTCCCACAGAAAGTCCACGTCTTCTTCCCCTGACCAATCTTCTTAGCAAATCCGAAATCCACCTGAAAACCAAGATGGCTGTCCTGTGTATTTCCTAAATTTATCTAACGCTCTTTCACCAAGTTTACAAAATTACTCAGAGCTGTGAGTTCGAACTCCTACGACTAGAGAAGCGGAAGAGAGGTACCTTAAGCTAATGCGAGAGGCAGCCATGTGTCTGAAGTGTTTGTGACTTCGTTTTCTCAGCCTCGGCATATAACCCGTGGCAGTTTCTGTCTGTCTGTCTGTCTGCCTGCCTGTCTCCTCATCTTCTATCAACAGTGTACATCCAATGCAATCATTTCATAGATCAGTCCGCTAGGGGCATTAGTCAAACATAAATCTTGGAACAACTCTGTCCTGGATTTGAATCCCCTACTTCTGGCCTGACAATCCAGCACATTTACCACAAGAGTGTCGCCCACTGAGAAAAACATACCAAACGAGGTCTAAATATCTTGCCAGCATGCCCATATGGGGTCCAAATGGGGGCCACAATCTCATATATTACCCAAGTGAGGTCCATATGGGTTCCATTAAATGTTTATGGGCATGCTGGCAGGACATAGAGCCCCTGAATAAGCTGGTTCCAGCGACTTAGCTTTCGTTGGGCGCTATAGAAATCTCGAGATTACGATTACGATACTGAAATTGATAAAATTGAAAGAAAAACAAGTTAAATTTTTGACCAGTTTAACGTATCCGTTGACGTCAAGCAGAAGATTTTCCGGCTTGAGATCGCGGTAGATGATGCCTTGCGAGTGGAGGTAAGACAATGCCTCGATGACGCAGCCTGAGTAGAATCGGGTCGTATTGTCATCAAAGGAACTCCTGTCACAACGACGAATATATCAGCATCAGCCCCAGTTCAACGCTATAAATCATAATCATCATCATCAACGTCGTCGTCATCATCATATCATCATCGTTAACATGATCATCATCGTCGTCATCATGGTATTCAACATCATCATCATCTTATCATCATCATCTTATCATCATCATCTTATCGTTATTATCGTCATCATCATCGTCGTCGTCGCCATCATCATCATCGTATTCAACATCATCATATCATCATCATATTCATCATCGTCGTCGTCATCATCATTACCATCCTCTTCTACATAATCTTATACCATTATTATCGTTATCATTATCATCATTGTCGTCATCATCATCAAGTCTTTCTCTTACCTGTCTCTGTGTCTTACCTGTATGCGTCAGTCAATTGCTTGTAATCGTTCTTACCTGTCCCGGAGAACTGTCCAGAGCTCTCCTCCAAGACACACTTCCAACAACATGTAGAGGTACTTATTGTCTTTGAACGTTTTAAACAACCTACAACCGAATTTATTCACAGGTTGTTTTATTTCCGTCTTTTGTCAGCCAAGAGATAGTTTGGATTCATATAGCGTAAAAAACATACGAATCCAAAACCTGTTTTTTAGTATGATTTCTCGTATTCTCATTTTCTCCGATATTTAATTAAATCCCGAGGGATAATTCCTACCTCAGGTAAAAGAATAACAACAACAACAGCAGCAACAACAACAACAATAATAATAATAATACTAGCAAAAGTCAATATTTAAAAGGATGAGACGCGCGTATGCGTCGTGCCTGCTCCATTTAGTACAGTTAGGACGGTGGCTGGTCCATTTAGTACAAAATAATTTCTTTCCATTGGCCAGGGAAAGGGAAAAGAGAGCGGGAAATGAGAGGCATGGGAGATAAGATTGACGAAGGGGTAATAGGGGCAGGGAAAGAAATGGGGAAAGGGAAAAGAAGATGGAAAGGGAACTTGAGAAACGGGGACAACAGGAGATTTTACCCAGAAAGGACATTTTCCCGAACTAGCGCGCCGGTGCTGTGGTCGGGATAGGATAGTAATAATGACTTCAAAAAGGCATGTCAGCAATGGAGAGATACTTGCCGGACGATGAAGGGGCATCTGGCGTTGTACATGATGTTCTTTTCATTCATAATGTGTTCCTGTTGCCTCGTTTCGACGATGTGATGCTTTTTCATCTGCTTCAGCGCAAACGTCCGGTTGGGGTCGTTCTTCATATGCACCTATCGACACAAACATTGAATCACTCAGACATACACACACATATGCTCAGACAGACAGATAGACAGACAGACAGAAATACAGACAGACAGAAATGCAAACATACAGACAGAAATGCAAACATACAGACAGAAATACATACATACAGACAGAAATACATACATACAGACAGAAATACATACATACAGACAGAAATACATACATACATAGAAACACACAGACAGACAGACAGACATACAGACAGACAGACATACAGACAGACATACATACATATATATATATATACAGACAGACATACATACAGACCGACAGACAGACAGACAGACAGATATACAATGCTATTTAACTTAATACCTGACGATTTTG